>JALPQI010003969.1:0-68645 GCA_025490895.1 Thaumatotibia leucotreta
CGTTCCTTTTTTATTACTACAAATGTAGAGGAATCAGGTAAAAAAGAAGGAAAAGTCCATATAATCTTCCTGGGACATTTTGGGAAATGTGGTGAATCTAGCTCAGTATTGTTTGCCCTTTCGGTCTTATAAAAATATTGATAAGACCAAAAGAGACAACCAAAACTTAGCGGCTTGCTAAGTTAGGAGACTTAAAAACACGGGGTATTCTCAATTTCCTTTAACGCGACATAATTTGCCATGAATTCTCCCGTCACCTCACTTCGCAGGCAATCCGTGTTCGCAAGCACTCGGTGGAATTACGAGAGATGAGAGGGAAATACAGCTGTCACTACAACTTACCGCCGCGCCTCGCTAACGTCACATTTATTCTTATTTAGATGTGGTTGTACATGAGGCTGGTATCGGTAACTGGTTCCGTATATCAGAGACAACTCTGATATATGCTGCGACCATATATAACATGGACGACGGACGTCTAACGCCAGCTCAAAAATGCCCCCAGAAACAGTTGTTCAATTGTGCCAAGATGGGGATATTTCGGCGCAACATTTTTGACAAATGTTTATAGAATATAGCCAATCAAAACTTTGATGAACCAATTACAACTACAAATACAAAATCTTATTTAAAAAGTATAACTAAACTAAAACTACATAAAATCTAAAATAAAACTAAATAAAATCTAAAATAAATCTAAAACAGGCCCCTGCGGCATGGTACCCAGGACGCTGGCAGCATTTCCTCGCTGGATTGCCAAGCTAATGCGTTGAGCGAGGAAGCTGCCAGCTCTTGGATCTCCCGTGGCGTCTCTGAGTCTCTTCGATAGGTCTTTGAAGAGACTCAGTGCGCTAGGACCCCACGGACCAAAGGTCTCGACGCCGAAAGGAACGAAATTATATTCGGCGCCGAGACCACTGTATTTTCCCACCTTGGATTTTTCGGCCGCCTCTGCTGCTGCCGCTGCCCTCGCAGAGGTTCGGTGGAGATGAGACGGGGCTAGCGTGTCTACGCAGGTTGCATCCCACACCAGCACCCGTCCCATACTCCACGGAACCAGAGACATACCATCAGGTCTCTTGCCGTCAGTTCTGGATATGCCGGTCGGCTCTAAGAGAGCCGGCACACCAACTGACGCAAGAGACCGTCGGATTATGTCATTGAGGGCAGTATGCCTTGAGAAGCGGCCCGCACTTAGTCGGCAGGAAAGTCCGTGGTGTCCAAGGCGGTCAACGTCAATTCCACAGGGGCAACAATGTGGGGCGCAGACCGGGACCCCGAGGCGAAGACTAACTGAAATTTGGAGAGTTTTAGGGTCTAAAAAGGTACCAGTATTTGGGGAGGGGTGCGCTCGGAGCCAGTACCCAGCTTCCTTGGTGGTTACGGCTAGCAGCCTGGCTTGCCCCTCCGTGCTGGATTGGCTGAGAAGGGAGGAAAGGGTTAATTTAGAAGCGATGTCATCCCAGCTCCTTTGAGATTTCGGGTGATCGGGAAAATTTTGACCAGGGCAAGCTATCGACCAAGCATTTTTGGCGTCAGCCAAGCCCGAAGTCTCACAGTTTGAGCGTAGGATTTTTCCCATGAGACTGAACGAGCTGTGGGCTGACGACAAAAAGGCTGGTAAAGCGACACTCGAAATTTTGCGGATCCCTATGCCACCGTACCGTATGGGAAGGGATGCTTGGGTCCAGGACTGCTCGCTTAGCTGAATATTTAAAACCGACTCTAAATTATTTTTGATGAGACAATCTAATTCTGACAAGAGATTTTGATGTTTCCAAAGAGGGCAGCAGCGTAGCACATATGTTAATTTAGGAACAAAAAGACAAAATTTTATAATACTCAGAGCATAATGTGACTTAATCTGTAACAAACGATGAGAATGATTTTGGAATTTGGTAACATAATTTTGAACTAAATCGGGAAAACTTTCTTCAAAGATGGGAGACCCTAGGAGGTACAGGTTGCTTTGGTCGACTATTTTAATGTTAGGCGCTAATTCATTAAATTTTTGTTTTAATTCGTCGATGTTTTCGCAAGAATTTGGGATAAAAAGTTCGCATTTGTTGAAATTTAGTTCTAGTCCAATTGATTTAAATTTGTTTATAATAACTGTAAGATCTGAAAGTACGGAGTCCACATCACCTCCTAGGGTCCCGTCATCCAGGTACCATACATTGAATTTTGAAGACAAATTTTGAATAATTGGGTTTATAGCCAAACTGAAAATAGCTGGCCCCAGGGGATCACCTTGTTGGCAGCCGACTTCGGACGACAACTCGTTTGATCGGTACATCAACTTCGTTGGGTCCGCGTAGCAGTGAAGGAGGTAGTTATAAATTTCGGGAACTATAGATTTTACTTCTGCCAACAAAGCGTCTCTGTCCAAAGTGTTGAAAGCATTTTTAACATCAATTTTTAGCAACACTTCGCACTGGTCGTCGTGAAGGTAAGTACGGAGTGAATGCACGGCGGCTTCACAGCCACCTTTAATGCCAAAGCCTAATTGAGTTGGTTCAAACACTTTTTGCAATTTTGGTAGAATATGTCGGACAGCAATTTTGGAAGCCAGGCGGCGAAGTGTTGCGCCAACGGCAATCGGCCTCACCCCTCCGTCCTTTTTAGTTAAGGCGATTAAATTGGCTCCGTATAACACGGGTACAATGTCTGGGTGAATATTGCCTGCGTACATGGCGTTTATTAATTTAGTGATATGTGTAATCAGTTTTTCACCTGCATCACCTACTGAAGGGCATGTCAGGTCCTTTAAATGTTGAGGGCTGAGGCCGTCCAGTCCTGCCGCGGAGCCGGATTTGAAAGACAGTATAGCGTTAAAAACATCAATGTTTTTAATCTGCAGGCAGGACTCGGTTGCCGTTGGAGGATCGAAAAAATAAGGGATCGCGGGAGCTGGGGGATGTTTAGTCAGTAGGGCCGAAAGAGTATCTGGGTTATCTGGGGATAGCACGTCACTAGAAAAAAGAAGACGGGAGGCGCCTTTGAGGTCTCCGTCTATTATTTTATTTTCAATGGCCTTTATATTATTATAGAGTGTTGATGTGGAACGTTTAAATGTAATCGGAGGGACAGAATGTAGTGAACAATTATTTTTAAGTTTTTGTGTTAATGATATACTTTTATCGTCATCTTTAGCGTGTAAAATGTTATACGGAAATAGGAGGAGGTTATGCCAGTCTGCTGGGGTATTAGATTCATGGCATTTTTGTACTATTTGAGCTAAATGAGTAGCAACAGAGATTCGGGCCCCGCGAGGGATACGGCTTACTATTTTTACATTGTTTTTGTATTGGCTGAGGCGTAAATGGATAGGTTGGACAGGATCAATGGGTGGCGACTTGTCTAAATTTAGTGGAGGGGCATCTTGACTGAGACAGTTAAGAAAGAAAAAGAAAGAAAAAGAATCAGGAGAAAGAGTCAGGATTTTGTGACGTGCTATTTCCAGATTGGGTCGCGGCCTGCATAAAATCTTAATAAATAAATACACACCTTAAAAACAAATTCACAGCTTAAAAAATAACTTAAAATACTTATAAAAACGCACAACACAATATAAATAAAAGTCTGTCACGACTCCTGTCAAAGCTGGCAGCGATTGGGGCGAGGTGCGCCGGTGCGGCCCGTTCCAGCCAGCGCGCCGGCCGGCGGATGCTCGGCTTTCTGCCGTACGCAGTTACGCCTCCTAATAGGGCAGGGTTTCTAGGCCTTGCATAATTCTTGGTATAAACATTAACATTTCTTTGACGTAAGTAGGCTGTCAAAATTTCTCAGACTATTATATTCCATGAAACATTAATTTTTTGCATTTGCGGTCGGGAAAAATGGTTTTATTTGTTAAATTAAGTGCATTCTGTACTTTTAATGGTGATATTTTCAAATGTAAAAGGTAAATTCTAGTAAATAAATTACAACTATTTTTAAATGGCGGTGAAATTTTTTATAGGTTGACATTGAAATTCAGTGCCGTGATGTATTCAAAAGGGGGTGACATTTGTCAACTAAAATTCAGGACCGTTTTTGAAAGGCAATTTAGCATGGCGTACGGTTTCCATGTTTTATTTGTTCGTAGGATGTATGGAACTAGTTAACGATACCAGCATTATATGCAAAAAGTGATCTGATTACTTCTTTAAATTACATTTGTAAGTACACATGCAAATGTAATTTTACAGGAAAAAGTAATTGAAAGGAGTAATCGAATTACTTTTTGCTCAACTCTGCCGTATGTTTCGTCTTGACCATCATATTGCCTGGAAATGTACCAGATTTAACGTAAAGTGACTGCTTGTCTATCTGTCTGTTACCTCTTTACGCGTACGCCAGTAGAAAAAAAAAACAAATATGGCCGAATTTCAATTGCATTTATAAGTCAAAGTCAAAATATTATTTATTCAATTAGGCCCAGCAACGAGCGCTTTTGAATCGTTAAACTAAATAGCGAATGAGAGAAAAAAGCTACTTCCGGTTCTAACCCTACACCACTGCCTGAGAAGAATCCGGCAACAAAATTACCTAAAGTTACTTAGGTGTAAAGGACTCTAAGTGTCGACATAATATACATTAAAATAGGAAAAATGAGATCTCGGAGATCTATAAAGTCTCCAAGTGTCAAGACTACATTAGTAATACGGAAAAAAAAAGTGTAAGATAATGACTATCTTACGTCACCTTGACACAAATCGTGAAAAACGTTCATAGATTAGTTTATTTAGTTTTACGTTAGTGCTTATAAATATCAATAATAATAAATAAAAATGTAATTAAACTCAAGTATCAAGGCTTTAAGTTGGTGATAAGATTGTGTTATGCGCGGGGATATAAAATAATGCAATTTTTTAAGTATGTTCACTTTTTTTTTGGCACATATATAGAGTTGTATAAGTTGTCCCAATGTATTTATTTATTCATGAAATGAAACTATGAAAACGGATAAACTCGCGTAATTGACTAATTTTAACTTCATTCCGACGTTTCGAACACTTTACAGGGTTCAAATCTCAGGTTATCAGGGTCTATCAAATTTCCTCCATTGTCAGTCATCCGCAGACCACAAACCCTGTAAACGTCGGAATGAAGTTAAAATTAGTTAATATACGCGAGTTTATCCGTTTTCATAGTTTTATTTCATGAGTAATCCTCGCGGTAACCGAAGAAAATATTATATTTATTTATTATTTATATTAAATACATATTCAAAGTGTAGTCTGTGCTTGTAATGCTGATCCCTAAACATTTGCGTTAGAGCAGTCTGCTTTTCTCATGTCACCTGTCTTCCAATATTGTGTCTGACATTTAGTATTGCTCGTCTAATATGAGTCTTATCATGTTTTAGCAAAATCAAACTGATAACAATGTTACAATGTCATTGGGGTAGTTAAGAACATTTTTTATTAGAGTTGGCTAGCATCTTAATCTAGATTTGTCTATGAAAAGCATTTGTGTTTGTTTTTGAGATAGAACAAACTCTGTTCCCTTGTAGGTATTTATTACAGTAAACTTAGGTAGGTACTAGTTTACTAATTGATTGTTTTACAATAGATAGCGAGCACCTATATTATACGGCAGTGAAATCTGGGCCGTGACACAAGGACATGTCCATGCCATTCATGTTGCAGAGATGTAGATGCTGAGGTGGATGTGCGGAGTCACCAGACTGGACAAGATCCGCAATGAACACGTGCGAGGTAGTCTGGGAGTCCGTGACATAGCCGATAAGCTACAGGAAAGCAGGATGAGATGGTATGGACAAGGACATGTCAAGAGAAGACTACCCGATTATGTTGGCAACCAATTGCTGAATATGTCTGTCCCCAGAAAACGTTCAAGAGGGAGGCCTAAGACTACCTGGACAAATGTGTTGCTGGTAGATACGATGTCAAGGATAGGGCGAAGTGGAGGAGGAAAATAAAGAAGGCTGACCCCACCACCATGTGGGATACATAGCCAGGAAGAGAGAGAGAGAGAAAGGTAGCGAGCACCTAAATAAAATGAACATTAAAAGAAATTTTTTAAACGATATTGGAAGTTGGCAGTAGCATAATTATTTAATTTTGAACTCTGGCTTTTATTCCACACATGTCTATCACCAATTTGAATTTAGGAAAACGGATTGTGCAGACTTTTGTACTCTCACTTACTGTTAACGCCTGGTAACACTGACACCGGCGTTGACCAATCCAGACGACCATCGGTAGCGAATCAGAGGGCTCCGCGAGCGCGACAACAGCGCCCAGGTTGCGGGCGCTCGACACCACAAAAGGCGCTGCACCGAGCCGACAAATCCCTCTTTCCTTCTAACCACTGAAGCCGCCGCACGTGTCCTAGACATTAACAAGAACCTATAGATTGTACTTTATCCATGATTAAAATGGTAAACTATTAAAGTAGTTTAATTTACTAGAGGCTACAACATAATTGGCGACCGTGACAGGGGTGCTGTCGTCTGATATAGAAAAACAATATCGTCAAATCTTAATTAATGAAGCAGATAGACACTTGCAAGTCATTTTGTGGCGTGAAAACGAGCACCTACCTATTCGTTCTTTGACCTTAAATACTGTTACTTATGGCTTCGCCTCTTCCAGCTGGTTAGCGGCGCGTTGTTTGTGGCAGTTGGGGGCTGAGAGCAAGGATCCATTAGTTAAGACTATAATACAAAATGATTTTTATTGCGATGACTTACTGACAGGCGCAGATTCTGTAAAGGAACTGCTTCATATACAAGCCGAGGTATCAAAGGTCCTAACCGCCGGTTGCTTTAACCTACGTAAATACCGCTCGAATTCAAACGAGTTATTAAGTTCTGATTCTGTTAATCAAAATGATCATTTGGCATTGAGCCAATCTTGTCAAACACTTGGACAGGGCTGGCTGCCCAGCCAAGATATTCTAAACTATGCAATTAAGCCTTATGAATCTGATGAAAAGGTTACAAAGAGATCAATATTATCAAAAACGTTCCAAGTCTTTGATCCCTTAAGGTGGGTCCACACTTGTGACATTTTGCCGAACATTATTCCGTGACCGTAACAGTAACACGTGTCAGTACCGTTAATGTGGACGTATTTTGTACGCGAACAATTTGTTATAAGTTGCAGTACGGCACAATCCATTCCGAACACTCAAAGAACTGTTTTTGACACAGACCATGTATGACCAGTCTGCAGGACAATGTATGGAGTTACGATCTACTAACCGGGCCTAGTGTGGACGCTGGTTTGTGTACTGTCACGCATCGAAGTCACGTGTTACGGGCCGATCCATCTCGAGTCGGTTTTCTTCAAAGCATGTTCGCTATTTTCCCCGACCTGTGACGTGACCACGACACGTCCACATTTGCATTTATGACACGCGTACAAGTACGCCAGATGACACAGACACAGCTATGGGCTAGGAATGGATCACGTCGTGACCTGGGTCGCGTTTTATGAAGTTACAATTCACAATTTCGCCGTTTGTCTCTCTTTCTAACCAATATGTGCGTGCGTTAGAGAGGCAAACAGCGAAATTGTAAATTGTAACTTTATATAACGCGACCTTGTCCGGCGGTACGTCCCCCGCCCGCACGACAGACTTCTTCTGCAGACGACATGTTGAGTTACTAGGTAGTCGGTAAATGACAACCAACGACCGACTCTTGTACCGATGTCATGCCACGCAGTCTGGTTCGCCAACGTGCGTATACACTTGTGACATTTCATCGTACACGGTGTGTAACCGTGTCAGCACGATCACGGAGCGTCCACATTGAGCGTAACATGTTCTGTTGCAATGTCACGTAGTCCGGTCCGTCGTATTGTTACAAGTGTGGACCCACCTTTAGGCCTGTTAAGTCTGTGCACAGTTAAACCCAAAATATTACTGCAAACCTTATGGAAAGAAGGCAAAGATTGGGACGAACCGGTTTCACCAGAAATCCAGCGAATCTGGACGCGATTCATTAAAAACCTACATCATATAAAAATGCTTAGTATACCTAGATTTCGGTTGTGTGATGCACCCTCCACAATAGAATTACACTGCTTTTCTGATGCAGCAGAAACTGCGTATGCAGCCTGCATTTATGTTAAAACAATTTCAGGCTCGGGTGAACAACAAGTACACCTACTGTGTGCGAGAGACAGAATTGCTCCAATCAAGAGAACCAGCATACCACGACTTGAATTGTCAGGTTGCTTGTTAGCTGCGCGAACCTACGCAGCTGTAGTAAAAGCCTGGAGACGTCCTGTCTCTCGTGCAATATTCTGGACTGACTCTAGCTGCTGCCTGGCTTGGCTAAAAACTGACATTAGCAAATTAAAGACCTTTGTGGCCAACAGAGTGGCAGCTATAGCCAGTCTCACCCCAGGAGCTACCTGGAGACATGTACCTACCAAAGAAAATCCAAGTGACCTCGCAACCCGTGGCGTAGACCCACAACATGTCTCTGGAGCCGCTCTTTGGTGGCATGGCCCCGAGTTCCTACTAAAACCTGAAGCTGAGTGGCCAGACTTGAATTCTGTGCCTCCGGAGGTCTTGCCTGAAATCAAGGTAACTTCTATGCTTACAACTTTAGAACCTGAGCCATCGATCATTGATTTTGATAGGTTTTCAAAATATAAAAGATTACAACACGCCATGGCTTATGTGCGCCGTTTCATTAATAACTGTAAACCTAGATTACCTAAACTAACGGGATCGCTGTCGGCGCAGGAACTCGCAGACTCGCTACATACTTTAGTCAAAATTGCTCAACAACAGTCGTTTAAGTCTGAAATAGAAACGATGCACAAAGGTCACAGGTTGAGCCCTAAATCACATATCACAACTCTGTCTCCGTTCCTTGACTCTCAAGGCATCTTGAGAGTCGGGGGGAGGCTGGAGGCTTCTGATCGTAGCTACGACCAGAAGCATCCCATGTTATTACGTGCTAAACACACTCTAACCAGACTCATTTTTACACATGAACACATACGTCTCTTACATGCAGGGCCACAGTTGTTATTATGTTCAGTTCGAGACATTATATGGCCGGTCGGAGGCAGACATCTCGCAAGAAGCACGGCCCGCAATTGTGTCACTTGTAGGCGTATTTCTGGTCAAACTTTAAAAAATATTATGGGCAACTTACCCGAACAACGCACAAACACTGATTTTCCATTCACGTCAACTGCGCTTGACCTAGCTGGTCCCTATTTCATAACCGATCGCCGCGGACGTGGATGTAAAATTACCAAATGTTATATGTGTCTATTTATATGTCTAAGATATAAATGTGTACATTTAGAAGCTGTAAGCGACCTGTCTAAAGATTCATTTATGCTTGCACTTCGCAGATTTATCGCCCGACGCGGTAAGCCCGCGGAGTTGTTCTGTGATAACGGTAGAAACTTTGTAGCTGCAGCTAAAGAGATTAATGACTTTTATAAACTATATCAAAATGATATATCTGATTTTGCAGCTGGTCAAGGTATTAAATTTAAATTTGCGCCAGCTTACGCTCCTAACTTTAACGGCTATGCTGAGGCCGGTATTAAAAGTGCTAAATTTCATCTAAAAAGAGTATTAGGTACTACTCATCTCACATTTGAAGAGCTGTCCTCCTTGTTTAGTCAAGTAGAGGCAATATTGAACAGTAGACCACTCTGTCCACTATCCTCCTCCCCCAATGACTTAGACCCCCTTACTCCCGGGCACTTTCTGGTTTTTAGGGCGCTCGAGTCGCTGCCGTCGCCGCCACTTGAAGACCGGAACCCACAACGCCTGGACCGCTACCTCAAGCTGGAGCAGTGCCACACCTGGAGCAGCTGCGTCAACACTTCTGGAAGCGGTGGTCGTCGGAGTTCGTGTCTCTACAACAGCAACGCTACAAGTGGCGCGAAAGACAACGCGATCTACGCCTGGGAGAGCTGGTGCTCATCAAAGAGGAAGGCTTACCACCGCTGCTGTGGCGCATGGGCAGGGTAGTCAAGCTATACCCCGGCAAGGATGGCGTGCCGCGTGTCGCGGACCTCAACACTGCCAGGGGGCTTGTCAAGCGAGCACTCAACAGAATATGCCCGTTACCTATGCAAGAAAGGGATTCCTGAAAGATACTCTTTCAGCGCCCCGGAGTATGTTAACGCCTGGTAACACTGACACCGGCGTTGACCAATCCAGACGACCATCGGTAGCGAATCAGAGGGCTCCGCGAGCGCGACAACAGCGCCCAGGTTGCGGGCGCTCGACACCACAAAAGGCGCTGCACCGAGCCGACAAATCCCTCTTTCCTTCTAACCACTGAAGCCGCCGCACGTGTCCTAGACATTAACAAGAACCTATAGATTGTACTTTATCCATGATTAAAATGGTAAACTATTAAAGTAGTTTAATTTACTAGAGGCTACAACACTTACAGTCAAAGACAAAATGCTTATTTTGTCACACATATTTTTGAAACACAAAAATATGGTCCCAGTGCACTCTAATTCTGTGTAATAAGAACGTCGTAATATATTTATGAGCGGATTCTTTCAGTACTTATTTTTGCACTTGACTGTACAATATACGTTTATTCACGGTAACTAGTGTTCATATCAGTATCCACACCACTCTGCTATATTCCTGCAAATCCTTTTTTAAATACACCCCTAAAAGGCATCAAATCTCAATATTAAAGCAGTATCAGAACCGTCTTTGAGAACAAATATGAGAAAGCCTTGCATTTTCTGTTATCTCAAAAACAGACGAAAGAACATAGCACAATAGTACGTTGGACTCGAATAGTCAAGTCTAATAACATGTACATATTTTGGAACGTATGTCCGACGCACAAGGATCAAAATCGGTGACATATTTATGGAGCTGGCCCATATCTCGTACATGGCTCAGTGCGTTCGGTTCGTTTTTCATACTGAATAGCGGATCAATTCGCTACATCCACTAGATGGAGCATGTTTACACAGAGCTAGTTATACATTTTTAAAAACATTTACAGTGTTTGTCTACGATACTGGCTTTTATCGAAACCAAGGAATGCGATGCAGATTTCTACCCAAACCCTGAACATTATTCGATTCAAAATGCTAATTTTAAAACTAATTCACTTTCTAAGAAAAGTTAATTGTGAAGCAATGCACTTCAAAATGGATCGTTAATTTGCACTTCACAATGACAGATCGCAGCTACTCACAACGTTTGATAACTAAGCAGTACACGCGTTACATTGATCGTTTGGAGGAAAAAAAATAATTGTACGGTCTATTTAATTATTTGTCATATGTTAATGCTTAAAAACGATTGCTAGTAATGCCTATTATTACCCATTTTCGTAAAAGCCAGGGTCATGGACACACACTGTATATAACTAAGAAAAATTGACTAAGATCACCAATGTTCGAGGTGGAAATCGAACGGAGTCGAGCTGGTTATTTCTAAAAAAGTTTGACAGGTGTGTCACGACCAGGTGAAAAAGTTGAGGAACTTCAGGAAGTCAAATATTTGGTTAGTCTTATCTTAAGATCTTAGTTCGTATTGAAAAAGGGAAAATTAGGTACGGACAGGTACGGATTACAAAAACTTTGTACATGGCTCTGAAATTCCCAGAGTTAACATGACGTATGTATGAGAAATTAATCTTGTTTGCATTTAAAGACTAGGAATTGATAATTGCCCCCAACGTATCGGTACCTACGTATGTTTATGAGATAGGATGATGACAGAAGCCAATTAAATATGAACTCATTTAATATTGACTCAATAAGCTGCGACCAGTTTTTGGTTTTATCTTTAATTAGGTACTTAGTACGAGTATACCGATCTTGGTAAGATATATTACATTACATTTAAGTGGTAAGCCAGCACTTATAAATTAGTTGATCTTGCACCCACCACAAAAACCTATCTAAACTATGCAGATTCTAAGAGATGATATCAATGCACTGAATGGAAGCTGTCTGGTGGAAGTAAGGCGTGTCGGATCAACCTATGTGCCGTATTTTGTTTTACTTATTCGATTGATACTCTTTTTCACAGGTTTATTTCATCTACATTCATGTACATTTTACGTGTAGTTGAACGTGAGGCATTCACTCGAAAAGGGTATTATGAAACCGGAATCAGAAGGAGATTCGAAAGTACTGTTGACACAACAAATGACACAACATTTACCAAGAAAAGAGTTGTTTATAGATGTACGAGTAGTGAGTGATTAATGAATCTATTGTTTGTACAGTCAAAGACAAAATAAGGGGTACACAAAAATGTTCAAAAATATGTCCCAGTGCACTCTAATTCTGTGTAATAAGAACGTCGTAACATATTAATTATGAGCGGATTACTCCGATACTTATTTTTGCACTTGACTGTAAGTCTTTGCTTTTAAACTATATATATGAACATAACTATGAATATAATCCTAGATTTACTTATACACTGTTGTGTCAACGTCAACAGTTAAGTACTTGCGAATCCCATTCTAATCGCGGTTTCATAATAGGGTTCTGTAGATTACAAAATAACTATATTTATTAGGCCATCCGCATCCGTCCGTTCGTTTGTCTATCCTTTTTTTCTGTCCTATCAGGGATAGCTGGAATTTTAATTTTTGTGGGTCCGATTTGTATAATTATGTAATGTATGTTGGAAATATTTTGTCAGGCATTTTAGCCTATAAACAAGTGAGGCCTTCTAGTGATAAGTACTAATAAATAGTACTATGAGTAAGTAAATGGACGGTTGCAACTACAGAGATATTAGATACATGTCATAAACTTTTTGAAAAGAAGAAGAGTGTTGTGCAGTAAAAAGTATAAGAAGAGGAGATATGAGGAGGAAAGGTGATGGAGTGATAAGATGAAAGCTAGGAGGCATGGAAATTATGAAAGCACTCATTTAAGAATCCTCGTTAATTACTATTCTCCTTTGCGTGAATCCTTTTATTCATCTACCACCTGCATCTCTCCCCCACTTTAAAATTTATATTTGCCTTGAAATTTCTGAACGACACGGAAACTTTAGTCCACATGTCTGAAGTTTGCTGCGACCAACTTCCAGGACACAGATTGTTTCTCAGGAACTCTTAAGACATAATAAAAACGTAATAACTGCAATTTAACTTATAGCACTTTGCACTTTACAACTCAGTGACTAGGTACAAAATTGTATGCATTTTGAGCGTAGTTGCTTCGTTATTAATTAAAGAATGGAACGCTTTTCTGACTCTATCGACGTGTTTAATTCGAAATTCAAAAAGTTCGAACCCGTTCGAACAACGGTTCATCTTTAATTTATTGATTCGCCGATTGTTTTAAGTTTTCTAGTGGAAGTGCATCTTTTGTTATTTTTGAATGTTAATAAGTTTTTAGTGCATGTTGGTAGATTCCTTCTCCTATTGATTTTGTTGAGTAAATACGTTACTAAATAATCAAAGTTACGTTCAAATTCTATACAAAATCATACGTTTGACTAGCAATGTACTGAGGAGAAGTTTCATAAGTTGCGAAACTTCTATAGAGAATATTTTCAGCATTTTAATTTTTACAAGCAAGCTAATCATGCCAGAACCGTTGTACATACATGCCTTTCAAGGTATATTATTTACTGAAGCGCGGGGAGGCCAGGGGGTGAAGAAGAAGAGGCGCGGAATAGCAGTATAGCCCGTTTATTGCTTACAGGTTACAACTTAGGCGAACTCACTAGGTCTAGGTAACCTAACTTGCGAATGGGGTAGGCGTACCTATGCCTAGTGAGGGAGTACTAAGTCACTAGACACTTTAGTGCTCAAACCAAGGTTGGGTCACAAAGCGTGCTAGGTCGTAGTCCCTACTGCTGCTCAAATAAACCTCGGTCGCATGCCGAGGGTCATGATTCTCAGGGAGACAAACGATAGCGCGATCTAACTCGACCACGGGGCCATCTAGCGGCGGACGGCGGAACTACAGTACTGCAATAGTCTAGCCCGTGGCATCGTCGCAGTGTTTGCGCTTGCATTGCGCGTACCTGCGCGCCTTCATGGCTTGCCGTTGGGTGTCGCTGGTAGGGTGGTGTTACAACTCTCCCCCTATGTCCACGCAGGCGTCCCGACAAGTGAGACATAAATGGTTAGAGGTTGGTTTGGATGCGCGCTCTGCCTCGGAATCCAATCACTGTCGTCATTTCTTACTAACTATGGGTGGCTAAGCCAGAGTCTGTGTTAAGGCGGAAAGTTCGGTTTTCGTGTTCAGTTACGTAACCAAGATTTTATGCAGAGCAGAACCCAATCTTCGGTTGAGGTTTCCGACTCCTACTGGCATGGCACGTCGGGCAGTGCGATCTGACCACACCGGCAGCACCACAGCCATAATACCTGAATCTCGCCACAGAAACATGGGTTTCTTCTTCCTTGCTCTTCCTTTCGCTTTTTCCGCTCATTAGAGTAAGGTCGTTTGCGTAGCGTAGCGCGACGGTTCTGCGAACGGCGTAGCACGTTGATGACGTCATGTCTCGTAGCAAGCCACTGATGTCACAGGCTCCGTAGCACGATGACACAGAATCCCGTAGCACCACGATGACGTCACGCAGACTAGAATTATGAAATACATTATCCTTCATAACACTATCGTAAGATAAACTTCCATGAGAACTTATAAAAGTTCTCATAGAAACGTTCTCATTGAGAACTTACTCTTAAATTCTCATGAAAATTCTTGGAAATTTCCGAGTATGTTCTTGCGATTTTGAGAATATTCTGTAACTTGTACAGTCAAGGGCATTAATATATGTATATACACTTCTCCATACTGATCCCTTACAAAAGTGTCTATATATTAATGCCCTCGACTGTACATGGCTACGTTTGACAGCGTTTGACAATTCGTGTTTGAGAAAAGTGTAAAGTTTAGCCGCAGTGAGTATGATCGTTTTTGGTACTTACCCCTACCAAACGCTTAAAAAACGGTGAGGTAGTAGGTCTAGGTATGGGTATTCGGGTATGCTCCCTTATAGTTCCTTAGTTAGTCATACAAACTATAATTATGTGTAACTTCGTAACACAATAATGATACGTTAAGTTTGTTTTCAGTAAAACTTTGTATATATTTTTTTATTACGTTTACAACATTAAAAAAAAAACCTCAATACACCGCAATAAAATCACAATAAATACCAGTCTATTTGCTTAACATCGTGTGGGTTTAAACTATATCAGTCCATCTAAATTGGAAGCAGCCGCGGGTAAAATCAATCTGCCGATGCACAAACAGAAATAGCAAGTGTTATTGTGATTGCCACAGCGCATAGTGATGTGATATTTTATATTTTGATATCGAATTCGATCTTTACAATCGAATCCCTCGCATAGCGTATCAGCATTGTGGAACAGTGAGGAAATGCTGCCAGAGTCCGCGGTACAATACTAAAGGGTCAATCTTAGATATAGGTTAGGTTGAAAAAAAGTTTCCCCAAGTTTATATTCCAGCGAGTTACAATTTTTCGGTATCTTACCTTTTCGCCGAAAATTGTATCGACGAATTTCATTTCCCAACCAAATTTTCGCAGAAGTGTCATTCGGCTGAATAACTTTTGGCAATTAATTATTAACGCAACCATTTCATTTCCCAACCCCATAGTTGGGAAATGAGTACTACCCACTAGGTTGGGCTAGGTTAAGTTGGGAAATGAAATTCGGCCAAATTACACTTCTGCGGAAAGTTGGTTGGGAAGTGAAATTCGACAATAAAATTTTGATCAACATAACAAAAAATCGACCAGGTATTTCATGGTAATGTATTTCCTTACATCCTTATTCAAGGAATGTATGAAGAATATTGTGTCTAAATGAAAAAATATGCATGAAAGTTCCACAAAAAATTTGGTATCTATTGAAGATTTCATTTTAATTGTAGATACAAACCGGACATCGATTTTACTACTCTTAAAAAACAATTCACAAACATTCAAAATGTCTAGCATAAATGATAAGGTAGGCAATGAAATTCTTATATTTGCGCGAACATACATAAGAACATATTTAATTCGGACAAGTTTGGGCTTGTTCTACTCAGGATCGCGAGCTCTTTAGATTCTAATAGGAGAAAAAAATGTCCTAAAACGTTTTTCCACTACGATACCATTTTTTCATAGATATTCAAAGGCGGTAGCGTTATGGAAGTATGAAAACTTTATGAAAATTATGAGGCATATTTTTTCTCCCAAGAGAATCGAAAGAGCTCGTGATTCTGAGTTGATTAAGCCTAAACTCATCCAAATTAAATAATAAAGTTTTTTCAATGACATTTTGTGAAAACGCCTTTTTGCATGGTACGAGTACATCACTAGCAACGCGCATAAGAATAATGACGTATGTATAGTATGATTCAATGCTTTTATTGAAATCCTTTGTTTACTGAGAATCTGTAAGCTTTGTATTGTATTATCACTGGAGTTGTCTTCTTCTTTGTTTTATGCATTGGCAGCAGCTTTTGATGTTGCATTTTGCTATACATTTTAATTGAGGAAACAATTAATTTTAAACATTTATAAACATTTGCACGAAAGTGCAAGACGTAGGAGACGTTATTACCAAACTGGAGTCGAGTTGGGCAGGACACATTGCCAGGCAGCGTGATGGCAGATGGACCAAAATGTTAACAGATTGGTGGCCGCTTTCAGATGGGATAAGCGCAGGACGACCGACCGCTCGATGAGTGGACGATATTCGGAAGATTACGGGTCACTTTTGGATGAGGTTAGCTCAGGATCGGCACCAGTGGGGCGTACAAGAAGAGAGGCCTATGCTCAGTAGTGGGCGAATAATGGCTGAATATGATGACGATGATGATCATAAATATTTTCCAAGCGTGAATATAATTGGAACTCTGGAAACAATACTTTTGTCTAAGGATTTTATGTATGATAGCTAATTCTTGTTTTGGTCTAATTACGTAAATTTACTTGTATATTTTTTATGTTAAGCAGTCGTATAAGCACTGCATTTCTTAGTTGTTGTCTTTCTACTAAGCATATGATTTCAAAATACAGAGGCCTAATGGAGCCCTCATAGTGTTTATTAAGTTTCCTTAAAAATATAACCCGGGAATAAAATGTCCTAATATGAAGCTACAATAATTACGAGTAGAAGTAGACTTGAAAGCCCTGTTTCAATAAAAATATCATAATGAGTATCTTTTGACAGCCAGACATTACATTTAGACCCAATATACAGCGTGTTACACCACCCACTGAAAACCCTGAACGGGGTGATTTAGTAGGCTATACTCAACCACTTTTACTATGAAGCCAATCACGAAATCTAAAAAAAATGTCTTTTTCATACATTGTGACCGATCGATAACGAAATTTTGTATGAAAGAGCCAATTTTTTTTGGGATATTTCGGTGTTAGCTCCATAGTAAAAGTTGTTCAGTATGACCTGCCAAATCACTCCGTCCAAGGTTTTCGGTGGGTGGTGTAACACCCTGTATAAACGTAAAATTTGTAGTCTCAAAAATGCTGCACCAAAAACCTCATTATGGTCGAACTGGCGGTAACAAAGTAATCCTGTATAAACGTAAAATTTGTAGTCTCAAAAATGCTGCACCAAAAACATTATTATGGTCGAACTGGCGGTAACAAAGTAATCCTGTATAAACGTAAAATTTGTAGTCTCAAAAATGCTGCACCAAAAACCTGATTATGGTCGAACTGGCGGTAACAAAGTAATTTCTAAAATTTCTTTCGAATTATTTCTTCTCCGATATTCCATGCATGTAATACGAAAATGGCGACACAACTGCTGAAAATTCATCGTCACAGGAAATTAAAATACGAACAAGAAGAACCTTCAAATGAAAAATGTATCAAATCCAGTTTTCTATCTTTCTAGCGATGTGACTGGGCTTTGGACGTAGGATGGTGTTTCACAGTAAATCAGTTTCATTATGCAAATTGGATTATTTCTCATGCTTTTTAATTTCGTAAGCATTGATGTGTAAAAATTGTTTTTCTGCAGCGAGTATTATGACATGACGATGTAGTTTAAACTAGTTTCCTTTGTTGTTTTGGCGCAGTTTTTGCAAAAAATATGACGAAATTTAATAACAATTGTGTGTGAGTTTAGTAAAGCGTCCCACTTTGTCGTTTGCCATAAAGCCGTTTTGTCGATTTATTCATATGAAGATACAAGTAAATCTCGTCTTTATGGTAAGCGACAAAGTGGGATGTTTTACTAAAAACTCACACAATTACAGATTTAATAACGAAGACGAGCTTAACTTTGGATTTTGTGATTGTGGCTGAGGAATTGATTTCTCTAAAAATAATGTTACAATTGACTTAAACTAGAGAAATGCAGATAATGATTAATCGCAAACATCTAGAATTATTCCCGGTTAAACCAAAAACATTGAATTCGTTTTTTTTACTTTCAACTGACAAATGGTACTTATTAATATAAAAAAACCGGCCAAGTGCGAGTCGGACTCGCGCGCGAAGGGTTCCGTACCATTATTATTAAAAAAATACAGTTAAATCAACCTACCTCAAAAACTATAGGAGATAATTTAATTAAACTAAAAATCGTTGATAGAGTTTATTAATTTGCATAACATATATGTTTTTTAGAATTTTATATCGCGTAGTTTAAAAAATAGACGGGGGGACACATTTTTCTGATTTTGAGAGCTGATATCTCCAAAACGATTTGCTTAAATAAAAATGAGATTTATAAACCTTCATATCATTTTCAAAGACCTTTCTATTAATACCCCACACGCTTATATACAACTAAAAAAAAATTCTATCCCTCAGTTACATGTATGGAGGGCCCCCACCCCAATGGTTTTTTTACAATTTAGTATCATAATCCTGTAGCGGTTCATACAACACATATCCTTACCAAATTTCGATACTGTAGCATTTATAGTTTCCGAGTAAATCGGCTGTGACAGACGGACAGACGGACAGACGGACATGACGAATCTATAATGGTTCCGTTTTTGCCATTTTGGCTACGGAACCCTAAAAACGGAAGTTCCACATATATAAATATTACTCCGCAATATATATGAAAACTTTAACGTACCTACGTCAATAGATAGGAATTTTATTTAAATCACTGACATGTTTTCAGATAAAATATTGCTCTGAAAATTTAAAAAAGAATTCTTTTTAAACCTTTCATTTTAGATTTAAAATTGGGAATTATTTGTAAAATGAAGGTTTATTTTAAGCTCTATTTTTTACGAATTAAATATCTACGAAAAACCGTGTCTTACACAGATCACGTTACATTTGGGCAAAATCGGATAGAAAAAAAGGTTTCTATGAAATTTCAACTACACAGCTACAGACCTTTATTACAAATAACATAGGTAAGTAATTAATATTTTCATGGATTACCTAAAGCTTTACCTTATTCATAAACGTCTCCTAACTAAGAAAGTTGATAAGTATCTTTTGACCGTTTCGAGAAATTGATAATTATTATTTTCTTTGCACTCACGGCATCTCAAAAACGTCTCACGAACTTATTGAATGCTCTGCACTCTCGAAGTGCAGCAAAGAATTGTGAACGCGTATGGACTAATAGAAACATTCCGTTCGATACGATATCGCTGTTATTGCTGCAAAACTGCAGAGGCAGGGCTTATAATCAAACCAGTGTACACTTAACCAACTGCCAACAAATGTAATATTTTGTATTTTGTACTTCAGAAATAAACAGTTAAATTTTTTTATATTGTAACCACTCTAAAACCATGTCATAGTGACACCTAGTAAGAGGTTTCTAACAATGTGTTCTATAGCGTTACTTTGAGATGGTTCCTGAGTTGCTTAGGGTTCCAATTGGTTGACTGTACAATTAACCACGTCTTCAGCTATGCTATTCTCTTATTCACACATTCGCGCTGCGTTCATCAACGAGCTCGACGACGAGACAGCCTTCACTTCGACGTCGAGCGCAGCGCTGCCAAAAACGGTATTCACTAACGTAGAACAGCTCGTCGTCGAACTGTAGGCGGTAACTCTCGACGCAGTGTAGTTCCAGCTCACGCCGCATTCGTCGCCGAGCGCTAGTGTCGTTTAAAGTGCATTAGTGAATACCATTTTTAGGCTCGACGCTGCCGCAGCGCTGACACAGCGCTGATAGCACGGCGGTTTCCTTAGTGAATAACACTGCAGCTCTCTCAGTCAACTGCTTGCTAGACATAGGCGGCGCCTATTAACTATACGCATCTGCGCATTAGGAGATAAATGCCCATAATCGCCACGTTGGGCAAGCGGGTTGGAGATCGCTTTAGTGTACTAATGATGATGCTGTCATCAATCTTCTATAATATATATTATATCGTAAATTTGACCTAAGTGCATGGAGTTCCAGATATGGCACAAGAAAAAAAATCATTTTACTTACAAACTTCTGTTTTTTTTCGTAAACGCAAACCTCTATTTGATCACCATATTCTTTGTTCATGCGAAAAAAAGTCATGCATTGTAAAGGTGCATTTAGACCAAACGAACATTTGCTCATTCTATTTCTATCCCCCACTACGAAATTTGTTCGTTTCACAAAACGTGATTCGTCGAAACGCGTTTATTTCGCAGAGTGGGGGATAGAGTGAGCGAATGCTCATTGGGTCTAAATGCACCTTAAGGTTTAAATTATATTTATAGTCCGCTCCACACACGACGGAGAGCATTAGCAATGGGAATACCAATCCAGCTTCTTAAAAGTGTATGCGCTCAGTAACAAAACGCCATAAGTTAATTTATCACCTAGTGACTTAAAGCCTTTTTAAACTGGTTGGCTGGTGCTTAAAAGTGCGCGATGTGAAAGGCTGAAACAATAACGAGGAAATCTTGGGAGCAGATTGTCGTGCTTTGAGGACTTTTAGATGGTGCGACTTGGAAGATCTGTATTTATTTATTGGCACTAACAGCACATGAAATTTAATAGTAAAGTACATAGGAGAGAGGTCAATTATTAAAAAAAATTGATAGCGATACTTATTTTACAAATTTGATTTTGTCGGCAGATTTACGAGAAACTTGCAGGCCACCCTTCCGGGAGTAGGGCCTTCTGGTCACTTGCCAAAGCTGCCGAGGGAAACTTTTGTCGGTCGACCCTGCCACCACTGCGAAATGCTGACGGTAATCTGGTCCATAGTGCAAAAGAGAAAGCCGATCTTCTTGGTGCTCTTTTTGCCTCGAACTCGACTGTGAGCGATGACGGCAGCATTATACCCTGCCTACCATCCCGCGGTGCGCACACTCCATGCCAGAAATTCGCATCTCCCAGAAAGATGTTCGGCGGGAGTTGCTGTCGTTAAACGTTCACAAGTCGAGCGGGCCAGACGGCATACCTGCAGTGGTGCTTAAACGTTGTGCTCCTGAGTTGTGTCCTGTGTTAACGCGTCTCTTCGCTCTTTCCAGTATCAAACGGGAAGTTCCATCTTCGTGGAAGACGGCCCTTGTGCACCCTGTTCCAAAAAGGGGTGACAGATTGGATCCATCAAATTATAGGCCTATCGCTATCACCTCCCTTCTCTCTAAGGTCATGGAGCGTATAGTTAACGCTAAGCTCCTTGGTTACCTAGAAGAACACGATCTTATAAGGGACCGCCAGTATGGCTTACGCCACGGTCGCTCTACCGGTGATCTTCTAGTGTACCTCACTCAACGCTGGGCATCAGCCATTGAGAGTCAAGGCGAGGCTTTGGCAGTCAGCCTAGATATAGCGAAGGCGTTCGATCGGGTCTGGCATAGGGACGTTTTGTCGAAGTTGCCATCTTATGGACTGCCCGAGGGATTATGCAGATGGATTGCTAGCTTTTTGTCCGGCAGACGCATTCATGCCGTAGTAGACGGTAGCTGCTTTGATAGCATGGACATATAGGCTGGCGTCCCGCAAGGCTCTGTGCTGTCCCCAACGCTGTTCCTTCTGCATATCAATGACATGTTGTCTATCGGCGACCTCCATTGCTATGCGGATGACAGTACTGGGGATACTTTTTACACAGGCCGTGCTAATATCCCTCGCTCTGTGGTACTGGAAAGTCGCGGAAAACTTGTGTCTGACATCGAGAACACTTTATCTAGAGTCTCGTTATGGGGTCGGGATAACCTAGTCAGGTTCAACCCCACAAAGACACAAGTTTGCGCGTTTACCGCTAAAAAAACCCCATTTACTGTGGCTCCAAAGTTCCAAGACACAGCTCTTACCATGTCAGGGAGTATTGGGATTCTCGGAGTCGACATTTCCAACGACGTCCAATTCCGATGTCACCTAGAGGGAAAAGCTACGCTGGCATCCAAAAAGCTCGGTGTACTCAATAAAGCGAGGGGATACTTTACTCCGGGGCAAAGACTTCTGTTATATAAGTCGCAAGTCAGACCCCATATATGGAGTATTGCTGTCACCTCTGGGCAGGAGCACCTGTATACCAGCTTGTACCCTTTGACTCGGTTCAGAGACGAGCTGTCCGAATAGTCGACGATCCCAGACTCACAGGCGAAGTCTCTCCTTAGACTTAAGGGTTCATTAAGTCTAAGGAGAGACTTCGCCTCCTTATGTGTGTTCTATCGTCTGTACAATGGGTTGTGCTCTGAAGAACTGTTCGATATGATGCCTACGTCCACTTTTCTTCATCGCACCGCTCGCCACCGACTGGGCGCTCATCCTCACACCTTGCAACCTAAATGGTCGCGCACCGTGCGGTTTCAGAGGAACTTCCTCCCGCGTTCGGTCCGTCTGTGGAATGAGCGCCCTGTCGAGGTTTTCCCGTTGGACTACAGTATGGGGTTCTTCAAAAGAGGAGTGTCCAAGTTCTTATTGGGTCGGCAACGCGCATGTGACAAACCTGGGGTTGCAGGCACCCATAGGCTACGGTGACTGCTTTTCATCAGACGGGCCGTATGCTTGTTTGCCACCGACGTGGTATAAAAAAAAAAATTAGGCACAGAGTTTAAAAATAGTCATAAAAATATTGACCAGAAATAACTGATATTCCAACAACAAATGATGTAGGATCACGGTTAAATACAAATTATAAGATAATGGGTACCTATATGTATAACGGACATACGCATTATAAAATAATGTTTTCACCTCACTAGCTCAGAAATCCTTCCATTAAGGCCTGCAAAAGACTAGGTACTTTATCCGCTAGCGTTGAAAGTATTATCAACGGTAATTTTTCGTTATTTTGACTGACAAATATTTTGAACCCCCAAATATTGATAAATAAGTATCTTGGGACATCAAAGTCAAAGTCAAAGTCAAATAATTCTTTATTCAAATTGGAATAGCAACAAACTCTTTTGAATCGTCTAGGTATTGAAACTACTTCCGGTTCGAACCCTAAACCGCTGACCCAAGAAGAACCGGTAAGAAACTTGGCGGGAATTATTTTTTCAATCAATCATGGTACATCTTACAACTAACATGCATTAAAAAAAAACAAACATAAAATTGATTTTAAATAAATTGAAATTGACACAAATCGACCTAGTCTCACGGTAAGCTCAATTACGGCTTGTGATATGCGTACATTGCGTACCAGGCGACGATATATAACAATAATAGATAGATACATACAGACACTTAAATACAGACACAGCCATTGGCTATTGGTATGTATCTATCTATTATTGTTATATATCGTCGCCTGGTACTCAGGGCTCGGATACCGGTTTTTACTCCATACAAAAGAACGGTTCGAATTTCGTTCTTTTTTGTTCTTCGGTATATCAATTATTTGTTAATGGAGTAATTTAAAAATACGACGTTGGTAATTTCATAACATTTTGAGTACTACGTAAAGAATATAAAACATTTTAAATATTGGGCTATTTCGAGGTTCTCGAAAGAAACCAGTTCCAAGCCTAGACAGCCATGACCAAGGAACAAATATTTTGTGATAAATAAATACACAAATAATGCCCTCGCCGGGATTCGAACCCAGAACCTCCAGCTTCGTAGTTAGGGTCACTACCAACTAGGCTACGGAGGGTGACGACACATTTTGATATGATTTGTATAAAGACAATCTTACATAAATATTAAACACAAATAAAATAGCTGAACTTCTTGCAATTTTATCGAATAACACAGCTTATTGTGTAAGATGTCTCAAAAGATAGTTATTAACATGTTCGACGCTGGTGACACAGCGTGCGTGACCAACAAAATCTGATTCCTATGCCAGTGACACACATAAGTGACCAGAGTAACCTTATTCTTATGCCACTAGCATAAATCAAGTTCTTCCTCATATGCCAGTGCCATAGAAATACGAACGTTTTTGACACAAGTGCTGTGTCACTGGCATAAGAGTACAATCTGTTCAGTCACACATGCGTGTCAATGCCATAGGAGTTCCATCAGATAATTTCGATCGGCATAGTGTTAGCGCTTAGTGAATCAGTACTGGAGGCGAACGTGTTAGTTTTATTTATTTCCAGTCGTGTATAAAAGACCCGATGCCATCAAAAGTTCAGTGGCACTCGATCCTTGTTCTGCACCGCACTATAAATACCGCCATATTCATTCTAAAATGGCTTCCATTCGATTCGTGAATTTATTCCACGAATGTTTTGTGGAAATCAGGGAATTGCAATTTGAAACTACCTACTAGGATTTTGTTTACAGAAATCATGCAGAAAAAACGTTTTTGTAACCATAAAATAGTACATTACGACACAAGTGCGAAAAACATGAAATTCGAAACGAGTGGCGATGTTTTAAAACACAACCGATAGGGAGTGTTTTAAATCGACACGAGTTAAGAATTTCGTTTTTGCACGTGTCTCGTACGACGTTTTTAGTGCAGATGGCCCTCCGAAGTTTTGGACCTGACGTAAATTGACACACTTCTCGCACTAGAGCCTAAAAAAGGCACCATCTGCACAAAAAAATGGGTTTTTAGTACAGATGGTGCCTTTTTTACGCGCTAATGCGAGAAGGTACCAGCAGTTTTTGATTTTTGCATATATTTTCTATTTGATCCAAGCGTATATTTCGGAAATTTCTTATGCAACTATAAACAGAAGGCTTAATAACCACCATAAAGCGGCGCTTCACGATACGTGTAGAAATTTCATGATCTGCAGTGTTATTCACTAAGGAAACTGCCTTGCTGTCAGCGCTGCGGCAGCATCGAGCCTAATAATGGTATTCAGTAATGTACTTTAAACGACACTAGTGCTCGGCGTTTAATGTACGGCTTTCGTATTCTCTAACGAAAAACAGCGACGAACTCGCCCACAACCTCGCTCACAGCCTCGATTCCTAATGTCAAATAAAACAGCTAGGATTTTAGACAAGGCTGTCTCGACGTCGAGCTCGTTGACGAACACAGCGTCGAATGTGTGAATAAGAGAATAGCATAGCTGGCTGATTTTACCATCGGCCGTCGCCATATAAGCGGACATATGTAGGCCGTAGGCCGTATTCTTAAAAACAAGAAAATTATTATAATGAAATTATTTCCTTTCACTATTCAAATCAAGTCAAATCAGCATCTTTTTTCGAACTGTCAAGACGATCACCACTATGGAATTTTATATGAAATACTCAAAAGTTTGAGGCACGTTTGAGTACTGCCAAATGACCTACTCTTTTAAGTTATTTTCAATTTATTAAATAGAAGTTCTGTACAAAAATTACTGCAATATACATCTTAGTTATAATTTCCTCGTGTATTATGTCGTACATAATGTTAAATAATTTATTTTAACTACAGTCATCATCCCTATTTGAGTTAATTAAATCGCTTTGTTCTAAAAAGGTTGACGACTTGACATCATAAATATAATATACAATAGAAGCAATTCATGAAATCGCCAAACCTTTCAAAGAAATGCTAACGTTTTAGTTATATCTTGATTTAGATTTAGGCGTAAAATATCCTTTTACTGACCGTTTGCCCAGAAATTATTACGATAGCTCGCAGAGTAGAATGCTAGAAAAATGGTTTAACCCTTTGCAAGACGATCACTTGACAACTTATAACAGTTAAAATTTACACGATATTTTTGGCGGTTATGAAGGGGTTGAAGAACATTCGTAACTTGAATCGAACTGTTAGTCTGATATTATATTTATTTAAATATCAGATAATTAAGTTACACCACATAACAGTATTACATACATAAAGTTTAATTAATATTTAACATTTTTTTATACGATATTTGTTCCTTGGTCATGGCTGTCTATGTATTTAAGTATCTGTATGTATCTATCTATTATGTATATCGTCGCCTGGTACCCACATCACAAGCCTTAATTGAGCTTACCGTGGGACTAGGTCGATTTGTGTAAGATGTCCCAAGATATTTATTTATTTATGTATAACAGTGAGATTAACTGTGAACTACAAAATGTCAAATAATTGAATGTACCCAATATCAGCCACATGACATCTGTCTTATTATCAACGTAATAATTTAAACGTAAAGGTGCGGTTAAACTAAAAGAGCATTCGCTGTTCTAACCTCCCACTCTACGAAATTCGATCGGTACACAAATCGTGATTGGTTGATTTCTTAGAACGGGCGCTAGAACAGCGAATGCTCTTTTGGTTTAAACGCACCTTAACTATACGAGAAGTAAAATATCTTTGCACCCGTGTGTAACACAAAACTTTTCTCCTCACTATGGTGAGTAAACTTTGACATTGCTGTGTATTGTCAATACGTCTGGACTAATCTAGTAATTGGAGTTCGAGGCCAACGAAACTACGACAGATGCGTTATTGTCAAATCCGTCAAAGTCTCTTATGTCATTGTCAAATAAAGTTTTCAGGTTTCCACAACCTTTTTGTTATTTAATTTATTTATTTAAAATAATTCCTAATAAAAACATTATATACCTGTCTAATGTTTGTACGCCTTTTTGTTTAATATGGCTGTCACAACTAGAATTTTCTTAAAAACATGTAAATACTTAAAAACTTTTCTTTTCTCTTAACTAAAATTTAGATGACAAAATTTTCTTGTAACGAACTTAAAATGATAAGAGCCAACGTTTCAAGGCCTATTTTAAAAAGAAGTTGAATTACCAGTGAACACATACTTATTATTTGTTAAGACAGTAGGTATGGTTAAATTACTAAGCATTATAAGTATGTACTATACTATACTATTATTATTATTAAGCAGTTTTAACCCGTAATAAGGCAGGGGTGCCTTATTACAGGTTAAAATATGGGAAAAAAATTTGGAAATGTAAAATGAAAGCATTTTTTGTATTTTATTTTGTCTTCTTCATCACTTATCCTCCTGAGTCCTGGGTAAAAATCGAGTACACTCCCATAAAAGCCGAGAGTCCTTTGTAATAGTATAGTATATTACTTATACTGCTTAGTAATTTAACCATACCTACCTTGTAATTTATGTGTAGTTAAATTGCTGTACCAAATGTTATTAACACCTGAGGTGATACCAGCGCAATACCAACTTTGTTACTAATAATTGCGGATAATTAAGTTTTTATTAACATATCTTATATTTACGTGAAAATAAGTAAATAATATTGTTTCCATAAATTAAAGAATTAAAATTACCAATAAATGACATATCTCAACGTCTGTTTTTAGAAAATAAGGATTGACTATTGTAAGAACATTTCATTGATGTGGCAATATTTTCGTAGATTCTTTGGCCTCGAACTCCAGTTACTAGTATAGAGAGTTTGTTTACGTTACTTACTAGTGATTAAAATGCGTTTTTACCCGTTCGTATTTCAGAACAAACGAGCGCTTTACGAGCTAGTGACGGGAACAATAATATATTTCTAGGTCCCTTTGTTTTGGACTGGAACGTAAACCCGGCCATATTCGTACAACCAATGGGAATCGGTGAAACCCTTCACTTAACCTGACATTTGCTCGTTAATATTTTACCCTTTTCGCTTGATATTTTTGGCATATTAATTTTAGGGGCTTCAAACAACCCTTTCATAAAAACAAATTATAAAAAATATGTACACGAATAAAAAGTTGCGATTAAAAATATTTTTTCCGTGACTAACCGACTTCAATAAAGGAGGTGATTCTGGATTTGACTGTTGTTTTGGTATGTAAATCGATTTTTCCGACAATCGTGAAACGATTTTTAATTTGTTTTTAATCGATCGGCTTAAACTTCGTGTCATAATATCGATAAATTTAATATAATTAATTATTTAGATTTCAAAAGTAGGTAATGTTATAAATTATTTGCTCTGACCACAGATCAGTATAGATAGCTAACGGAGGCATGGAACATGTCGCAGCGTTATGGCCCATCGGCCTTTATAGTGTGACAGATGCGCGCCCTATGAGCCAGTCGCAACTTACCCGCGACTACAGAATGAGCTCGGACATATCCGCAAAATGCCGAATTGTGCCGTTATTTCTTGTAAAAATAGGAGTGTAAATAAACATTTCAAGGACTATTGAGTCACGCACCACATGTAGCTATTGATTTTTTTAGCTATTAGTTGACAAAACCACGTATTTTTACAAATAATATATAACAACAAACCGCTGACATAAACGTCATAATGATTTTACTTGGGCGTACCAATTGGTTGAACTATTTAGTGACAAATCGTATGTGCGTTTTACATTGACGGCTTAGAATAGCACGCAAGTCACAATTTGGTAAGCGACCGTGCAATGTATCGTATTGCTAGCGATTTTGACAACCGTACCGTCATTTCTTGGTACGGCCGCTGCGAGCAGGCCGCGAACTAGAGGTGCGATTGACCGTGCCGATGACAAATAGGGTCGATAAATTGTTAAGGTATTTGGTTATTTATTCAATTTTTCTTTGTATCAGTATCTTATCTTTATAAAGGTAAAACAATATAAATAGATTATATCGCGACATAGATACATGCGACGCTTAACGACATAATCCGCAGGTCTCCTGCCACGATCAACGTACCTGCTCTTCTTGAGCCTACTGGTATTATTAGAGATGATGGTAAGAGACCTGATGGTGTGTCTTTGGTTCTTTGGAGCTTGGGACGGATGTTGGTATGGGATGCTACTTGCGTAGACACCCTGGCACCGTCCCATCTTCAACGAACTACGTTTAAGGCAGCCGCTGCGGCTGAAAATGCCGAATTTTTAAAACGTAATAAATATAAGGGCCTCGCAAAGAGTATGATTTTGTACCGTTTGGCGTAAAAATTTTAGGTTCTTGGGGCCCCAGCGCACGCGAATTGTTTGCTGAGATCGCGAAACGTCTGGTTGATGTAACTAAAGACCAAAGAGCTGGCGACTTCCTCGCACAATGCATCAGTATTGCGATACAGCGAGGAAATGCCGCCAGCATCCTCGGTACAATGCCACAAGGGCCAATCTTAGATATAGGTTAGGTTAAGTAGATTAGTTAGATTTAATCTATGTACATAAATTATAGTTTTGAAAATAAATATATGACAGAAAATAAATAATTCTAAAATTATATCGCGTATATTCATTATTTTGAGCCTCTTACAATAACCGTTGTCAAAGGTTGAAATTGTTTTATTTAAATATGTGACCATCGCGGAAACGGAAGATAACATTTTGTTTATTAAGGGTACAACCGTCTAAATAGTTATTTGTTCATTTGGTTCCCAGCCACAATTAAGATAATGTCGTTAATAAATTGCTTTGTTCATATTCAAATACATGTTTATAAAGATTAGATACATCGTTAAATGCGATATTTTAATCTGTATTTATTTCTTATTGAATGATAGATCGATTTTAATGTTTTTCTTAATATTCCGGCCTTATCAAATATATAGATATTTTATAATAATTTATCGACGTAGCCTCTTCTCTAGTGCCGCGCTCCACTCCGCGCTTTAGCCAATCACAGCGTGGCAAAGGCCCGACCTCGGAGACACCGAGACTCATTACGATTTCGCTTCGTTACAAATCTCTCTCTTTCATATATCTATGGCTCTGACTAATCCCTAAATACATAGTAAATAAATCCAAGTGTGCTACTTTTGAAAATTTAAATTTCTATTTTTTATTTCTTGCTTTCGTTAGACCGATTGACACTAAGCTTCTAAACTAAATCGAATTTCCTCTCACTAAAATTGAATAGCACAAGTCAACTATCGTCCTAACGACAATGTCACAGCGCTCAAAAGCTAGGCTTTGTATAAATTACCTACGAACACCGACTACGATAACCAATTACTTTGACCCCTGATTCCCCCTCTTTAACCCCCCGTTTGGTCTAAATTGGGCATTGAGGGGGGTACAGGGAGAGGCGAGTGGTATTGGTCGCTGGTGTCATATTGACTGACACTACCAATTTGCATATGAAAGAGGATAGGCCTACGTACTGCCGTTTTCGCAAACAGGTTTAGATAATGTTTACATTTCAGTCTAGAATTATCGCTTTGTTGGGCGTATTTAATTGTATTTTCCTAACTAGAGCGGGAAAGTAAATTTTGCGCACGCTTCGCGTGCGTTAATCTCTCTTTTTAAGGCGCTTGTTATGAAAAAAGCCGTTCGGTACACGTGTGAAAACTTTTTTTTTACTCGGGTGATTGTCGCCCTCGTTTCGTTCGGGCTCCAACTTTCACCGTCGTCGACATACATTTTTTTTTGCACTATTTTCAAATCCCGCACTTTTATTTGTCATTTACAGGGTCGTGAATACACTTTTGAACCCGTACCTTACAGATGTCAAGACAAGTCTATATTGTCTATTCCCTATATACGCATCTGGACATACACGCAGTGCGTTTTTGGATTATAAGATACCTCGTGTATACAAGACGTGATGAAATACATGGTTGCCAACCGAATTTTAAATGTCATTTCTGATGAATAACTAGTAACCCATAGAGCAGCTTTCTTTTTCAATTTTGACGCCTCCCGCCCGACCTTGTTTATTAATATAATTTTGTTTGACTAAGAATATTTCTCAAATTTACAATTTTATTTTAAAATAAGTGTGTGGTCGTAGAAAAAGTATTGTATGCATCATTGTTTAACCGTGTCGAAAAATGCTCGTGGTGTTTTTAATAGCAATTTTCGGCTTCGCCTCAAATTGTTACCCACGCCACTCATCTTTTTTGACGTCTCTTAAACAAGGGTTGCATAAAACACTATTAAGACGTCTTTATTAGAGGTACAATGAGTTTTTAACCGAATTTAAATACTGAATTGGTCTAATGATCGTACATCCTTTAAATGTCACTGTATAAGATTTCTTGTTCCAGCGGGATAAGCTAGATTAGGAAAATCGGCAGAAATATCAGCAAGACTCTGAGCAGAATTACGTAATCGCTCAAAATATCTAAACACGCTTCTATCGTTATGGCAATAAAGGCGTGTTGAGTTATTTTTGAACGCTCCGGACGCTACGATATATCTGATGGTGATTGTACCCATTGTCACGATACTAGCAATGTACAAGTTGTAGAACATTCTCCGAATTGCGTAAAATCACCTGGAATTTTCATGAGAAAAATTTTGTACAAGTTGCCATTGAAAACATCCTATTTCAGCTTAAAAATGTGCTCCCAACAGTTGACAATCGCGGCATTTGACGTTTGACTTACACTCAGTTTGAACTTAGAAAACCCTTCGGAACACACGACGGTAATACTGCTGTCCTGCTTTGTCATGTGTTACCGCTGGAGCCCGAGACTTCCGTCTCTTTCTTGGATCCTAAGGGTTTTCTTAAGGTAACACTGCTGTCCTGCTTTGTCATGTGTCGCCGTTGGAGCCTGAGCCTTTCGTCTCTTTCTTGGATCTAAAGGGTTTTCTAAGTTCAAATGGATCGTACACACTGGCGGCTGTAATAACTCATCAAGTGCCATAGAAATTGGCCCTAACTCTTAGCAATACAAATGTATGAATCACGATACCAAGAACTTCCATGAAAACAATCTCAATTTCGGAAATCTCTCGTCAGTGCAATACTAGTACCGTCTTTATCATCATTAGCCTATCTCAGTCCAATGCTGGATGTAGGCCTCTCCTATTATCTAAGGGTCAAAATTATTTTCGTTGTTTTTTGTGTTCCTAAAAAACGTAACGCAATGGTGATTTTTGTATGAGATGGTGTTTTGTTTTCAATTTTTGATGTATGGATTAAAATCTAGCGTGAAAAAGAAATGCTTTGGATTTTTCCAAACATCAACTGAAAGCGTGACAGAATGGTATGAAACAAGACAACGAAAATAATGTTGACCCATGTAGACGCATTAGGAGGTAAATGCCCATAACGGCCACGCTAGGCAAGCGGATTGGCGATTGCAGTAATGTGTCCACTATGATTACGCTGCTGCCCGTCATTAATCTTCTGTCGAAGAATGGCCAGTGATACTTTAATCCCTTAGTCAACTCTTAAGACACCCGCGGTAAGTGTTGGGGTGGTGACAAATATATTTGAAGGGTTAAAGGAAAAAACATGACCAGTGTTTAAAAAAATCGGGGCAAATTCACACCTTATTCTGTTAAAAGTAAAGTGGTTTTTTCCTTCTGTAATTTGAATTAACTAGACCATGACATGTTCTTTCCGTGGACCCTTCATTTTGACTACCTTCATAATGTGGCTTACAGTAACATGAACCTTAATTGATCATCTCTTTAGAAAATGTTTAGAAATACTATCCTCCTGCCTAGGTTGAAAATTTCCGGATTAAATCCCGATTCTTTCCAAACAGCTTGTTATTTTCCGGTTTTTTTCGAAAAAATCAATGAATGATTCCACAATAATTTTCAACTCTGAACCAATGCGAATTGGATCTAATTTTCACTTTTACCAGGGTAATGCGATGTCATCGAAGAAAAGTCAATTGAAATAGATGGCAAGGAGTGACAGTGACAGTGACATTGGTTATTTCTGTAAAAACCCGAAAAAAGGAAAAATACTAAATTTTCATATATTCCCAAAAAAAACCCATTTGCTTTTTTCCGACATTTTCAACGCTCCTTTGAGGAGCCTATGACGTACCAAAACTGTTGAGCGATGATAAAAAGGAACCCAAGCCATAACAAAGCGTTCGATCTTCTTATACCTTTAGCCGTAGGTTAAATGAATATTCCTGTTTCTAAAAACGGCCACTATCCACCACAATTTGTTAGAAAATAATCGATACCAAATTTTGTACTTTCCTTTCCACATCAGTACCAAGTTCGGAGCGTAAAATGACCGTTGTTCAATCGCAATCCGGAAACAATGCAAACATTCGTCATGACAGCTGCAGCTATGACAAATTGCAGTGCCAACTTGTTCGATGTCCGTATTAATGTTTGATGCTCGTGTTTTGACAGAACAGTTTATCATTGTAAGCTTCGGTTAACTTTACACTTATGTACCTATACCATTCAGTCATGACGGGGCCGGCCCGACATAATACATAATATATATTATTGTTGTTTAATACTGTGTTTCATGTATGTAATTTTAATTCTTATTGTTTATTTCGGAACATTACGCTGCGCTCCAAAACACGTATAGCTGACGTGGGTGAAAAAACTGCCAGGCTAAAGTGGGATTGGGCCGATCACGTCTACCGCATGCATCCAGAAAGGTGGGCTATTACAGCCACCAAGTGGATGCCGCAAACTAGGTGGAGACGAGGCAGGCCCAGGCGGAGATGGCGGGACGACCTGGACGCCTTCGCCAACAATTGGCTAGACTTGGCACCGAACTGGGAGCTGTGGAAATTTGAGTGAGAGGCATTTGCTATAAAAAAAAGAAAAAAAAATATTAGTATTGTGCCACGTGTTACCTGCCGTGAAACTGTTTTTCACGTGATGGCCTCATCGGAAGACCAGCGCCGGCACTCGCTGGCAACATGCAGAGATGAGGCTGTTTCGTAGTATGCACTTTTTATTTGTACTTTGCTTCGTTTTTGTTTATAATGCTTTTTGTGTTTGGTACGAATAAACTTCTTTCTATTTCTATTCACCAGTAGGATAAAAAAATGTAAACTAACTTAAGCCCTTGCATCCCTAACCACGTACTTTTCGAACACAATCCTGGTTTTAGTTATTACCAACTTTAAACTTTAAACCTTGAATTCACATACTTACATTTTTAGTTACAATGATTGATATTATTTAGTATTAACATAAAAATATATCTGCGAACGTATTTCACGATATGTGTCAAAGACGTCAAATGCTTATGCATAATTATTATTAAGTCATTTGTAATCCCTCTTGCAAAGATATCAAACCCCTGTTTACCTACTCATTTTCGTCCCATTTCTATTTTGCCATTTCTCTCAAAAATTCTTGAGGCAGCAGCTCATAAACAGATATCCAGATTCATTCATAAAAATAACTTGCTCTCTGTGCATCAATCGGGATTTCGATCGGGACACAGTACCACCACCGCACTTCTTAGTGTTCTTGAAGACGTTAGAAAGGGCATAGAAAATTCTAAGGTCACGGTGCTGGTACTTATTGATTTCTCGAATGCCTTCAACGCGGTTGACCATGACCTTCTCGTTGCCACTCTCACCCATCTTAAGCTCTCATCTAAAGTGATCGAGTGGTTTGCGTCGTACCTCTCTGACCGTGTTCAGGCAGTGAGAGCTAATCGTTCTCTATCTGCTTGGTGCGATCTGAGCACGGGTGTTCCGCAAGGTGGAATTCTCTCTCCTCTTTTATTCTCTGTTTTTATTAACCAGATTACCTCTATTATCAGCTGTTCTTACCATTTGTATGCAGACGATCTACAGCTGTATTCCCAAGCTTCTGTCGATAACATAAACCATGCTATTTCTCTTATTAATGACGACTTAGACCACATAGCGGAATGGTCCAATAGTTTTGGCATTAGTGTTAATCCGACGAAGTGCCAGGCCATAATTATAGGAAGCCAGCGGCAACTTGCTGGCCTGGATGCCGTATCCGTCATGCCGATCCGTTTTGATGGGACCACAATTCCTGTTTCTAGCCAAGTTAAGGATCTAGGCCTTGTGTTAGATTCAAGTCTTTCCTGGCATAGCCAAGTGTCTGAAGTAAGTCGGAAAGTTTCTGCAACACTGCGTAATTTGTACAAATACAAGAATTTTCTTCCAGTAGGTACCAAAAAACTACTAGTGCAGGCTCTTGTATTGCCAGTTCTTGACTATGCAGATGTTTGTTGTACTAATATCTCGCAGGAGCACCTCAACAAGCTTGACCGTCTTCTCAACAACAGCATACGCTTCATCTATGGTCTTCGTAAATACGATCACGTGTCTTTCTATCGCCGCCAACTTAACTGGCTTTCTATCCGTCGCCGTAGGTCCCTTCGTATATTGCGTCTATTATTTTCCATCTTATTCGATCCTTCTACTCTAGAATATCTCAAAAACAAATTTAATTTCGACGCTCCCCGTCCTGGTTGCGAACTTCGTTCTTCTCGATCACTCAAACTGGCAATTTCTTTTCACCGTACAGGATTTATGACCAACTCTTTCGTCGTTCAGGCAATCCGTCTGTGCCTGTGGAACTCGCTACCTCTTCCTATTCGACAAGCCCCAAGCAAACCCATTTTCAAACGACTGCTCCGCAAGCATCTTCTTGCAGACGAATTTAAATAGTTTCTTCCGTCAATTACTTTCTGATATTGAATATTTAAATAAAATATGTATTAGTTTATTTAGTAATTATATAAGTAGTAGTATGTAACTGTAGGTATTGTTATAGTCTTTTGGTATTACTATATCTTTCATATTTATACGAGTTGAGCACCAATTAAAATGTCTCTGTTTGGCCCAATGGTTGACTGGTAGAGAATGCCTTTTAGCATTAAGTCCGCCATTTGTACAATTTTCTTTATTTTGTGCAATAAAGCTTAAATAAATAAATAAATAAATGCTATAGAAAGACAGCCATGTTGGTTTTTTTGGACTCTGCTCACCAATGGTATATGCAAAATGCAAATGTTTAATAGAGTGTAACAAAACAGTGATAATCCGTTTAAGAGCCCATTTTATCGTATTCTGTTTTCAAAAAATCCGTTACGGTTTTTTAGTAACGAAAAATATTTTCACGATAAAAAAAAAATATTACTACGGTAGGTTCACCTATTTTTGTTGCAATAATGTAATCCGCTTTTAGAATTACCTCAGCACATGTTTTTCATTAGGTTGCGAGCCTTTATACGGATATTTTTTACTGTTATTCTAAGTGAAGGCCAGTCTGTTATGTAAATGTACAATGCTAACCCCTGTAAGAGATTTGCCCTATTAGATTCACGCCCTGTATAAGCATTTCCAATTCAACCGTTATTTCCATTTTCAAATCGAAATCCAGAAAAAACGCTAATGCAAATGGACGTCCACTTAAACTGCCAAATCGAGTTACTATCAACCCACTTCTCACGTCATTCCTGTCCTAAACTGGGGTAAGTGTAACCCGGGATTTCTTAGATGATTAATGGCCGTATCAATAGATCGGATAGACACGAGTGATGTATTGCTCGGGGTTGTGGTTAATCTTAGATTGACCGGAATGCTGGACGATTTTCGCCTTTCGGGTTGTACCAATTGTATGTAGTGCCGTTTGGTTTCAGCGCTGCGTTTGGTTTCTGGATAAAAAAGGTGGTTAAAGTAGGTGAACTGTTCGTTAGTAGAACACAAAAAAAGTAAAGAAATATGGCTGACTTTCCATAGTATTTGACGTCTTTGACACAGTCATCAACATGTTGCCATATTATTATATATTTACGTTAATACTAATAAATAACTATAAATAATTGTAATCTCGTACTCTCATTATGACAAGGTTCTGGAGTGGCCTACGGTTCCAAATTGGTTGAGACCAATCCTACAGAATACAACAATTCGCCTTACCAGAATAGGTCGGGTCGGGACTATATCTCCTTACGAAATAAAACTTTTTTGAAGTGTCACACATCAGTATATTATGGAAGATTGATGATGGGCATCAGCATCATAATAGTGGACACACTTCTGCAATCGCCAATCTGTGGCGATTATGAGCATTTACCTCCTAATGCATCTATGTTACGCATAGTTAATAGGAGAGGCCTACGTCCAGCAGTGGTCTGAGATAGGCTGATGATGTGATATCAAAGATACCTATTCGGTGTTCTATTAAGATTAGTGCAAAGCACTTAAACAGCCCAATCCTACAAAATACAACAATTCGCCTCACCTATTCTAAATTGCTACGAACAATTTTATTCCGAAAATCGAAGAATTCTGAAAAGAAAAGACTCGCCGTAAATTTGTGGTCGGACACCGATAGCGTGGCGTGCCGAGTGGCGGGAAACTCATTTCGAATACAGCAGTCGGGACTAAGCACGGATGTGACTGTTGCGAGGGGACTTTTCGCTTTCTGGTAGATAGAACTAGTAAATAATTGTATCTATAAATAGCTCTTTGTATATCAACTGAAATATCAACTCGCACAACGCATCAGTATTGCGATACAGCGAGGAAATGCCGCCAGCATCCTCGATATAATGCCACAAGGGCCAATCTTAGATATAGATATAGGTTAGGTTCAGTAGATTAGTTAGATTTAATCTATGTACATAAAAATTTTAGTTTTGAAAATAAATATATAATAAAAAACTTAAAACTTAAAAAAAACTGAAATAAAACTTTTTTCTCTGCTACAGGATTATGATACTAAATTTAAAAAAAAAATATTGGGGTTGGGGCCCTCCATACATGTAACTGAGGGACAGATTTTTTTTTAGATTTATATAAGCGTGTGGGGTATCAGTAGAAAGGTCTTCGAAAATTATAATAGGTTCATGAATCACATTTTCATTTAAGCGAACCGTTTTCGAGATATCAGCTCTCAAAGTCTGAAAAATGTGTCCCCCCCCTGTATTTTTTAAACTACGCGGTATAAAAATCTAAAAATAATATATGCTTTGCACATTAATAAACTCTATCAACGAGTTTTGGTTTGACTAAATTATCTCTTACAGTTTTTGAGGTAGGTTGATTTAATTGTATTTTTTAAAATGATGAATTGATAATGGTACGGTAGCCTTCGCGCGCGAGTCCGACTCGCACTTGGCCGGTTTTGTTGTCTATTTCTTGAAAAACGTATCTGGTTACACCTATGTAATATGTATACCTACTCGCAGCTAAGTGAACCATCGTTTAGCTTGAACGATTTAACTTTAACAAGCTCCTCCTATTGCAAGATCTACGAAATGCAAACAACCCTAAATGGAGCTCCGTACGAAAGAATACGTCGTTGCAAAATATACTTGGGCGTTTTAGTCTCGTTGGGACGAAACAAGGTTCGTTTGCATTAGGGACGCCAACTGCTTCTTTTTTGTTTTTATGGACAGGATATTATTATCAAACCGGAATCAGAAGGGGATTCGAAAGTGCTGTTGACACAACAAATTACTTACCAAGAAAAGAGTTGTTAAGTGATTAATTTTAATCTATTGCCTGTAAGTATCTGCACTGAACTATGAATATATCGTAGATTGACTTATATTATATTGTTGTGTCAACAGTACTTTCGAATCCCATTCAAATTGTGGTTTGATATACCAACCAATTGTCAATAGAATCTAAAAGATATGTAACATAAACTTCAATTTTATTATACGCGCACTTTTTAAATCACAATCTTGGTTCGATTACGAGCTTAAAATCTTAAACTGTGAACTCATGTCACAATCACATATATTTTTAGTTAGTATCAACGTAAAAATGTATCTGCGAACGTGTTTCACGACATGTGTCAAAGACGTCAAATGTTATGGCAAATCAGATATATAATATGTTATTTTTTTTTTAGATTCTACTGACGTTTGGTATAGACAATATGGATATAATCTACAAAATTGGCACGGCACAGGAACGACAAGAGCATAATGACTAAATTGGTTTACAATTCAGCAACACATTTTTATGTCGCAATATATCCATAATTTCTAGAATTAAAAGACGTTCTGATGGTGTGTATTTGGTTCCTCAGAGCATGGGACGGATGTTGAGTGTCAGATGCTACTTGCGTAGACACCTTGGCACCGTCCCATCTTCAACGAACCCTTTGGTCCGTTTTTGTAATCATGGCTTCGTAGTTAGGTACGAGGAATTATTTTTCGCCGTTTCGTAATTAATTACCTAAGCGGAATTTATTTTCTGTTTTCGGCCGACCATGCTCGAGCGCCATAAACGTAATTCTGTTCACTCTTTTTACGCCAAACGATTAAATGATGACATATCTTTAAACCTCTTTTGGCAGCCCTGAATTCCGCGAGGCTCATTTGGTACGAGGCGGATAGTTAGGGCGGAAGTGGTTCTGCCCCACAACAAGCTTCCTGTTCGGCTGGACGATTTTCAGAGTTTTTGAGTTGAGCATTTAAAATGTAGACAAACAAGAATTTTAGTTACTTGAAAACTGTCTTTACTTGTACCCCTAGCACAAGATGCGCATCTAAGACAGGTTACTTTTCGTTGGGCCTATGAAAGTCGCTATGTGTTTAATTTATGACTTTGAAATAGTAACCTAGCAACAATACACAAAGGGTATTAATTTAATTTATTAAAATCCTGCACATACTTAGCGATTTTTGCAGGCCCAACGATGATTTGAAGATGTTATTATCACACATCATCAGTCTATTTCAGTCTACTGCTGGACATAGGCCTCTTATTTTACCTATGCCCAGATAATGCCCATAATCACTACCCTTGGCTAGCGGGTTGGCGATCGCAGTAATGTGTCCACTATGATGGCGCTACTGCCCATCATCACTTTAAAATATATAGGTTCGTATTGTGGATTGCTGGCAGAAAATTTGAATCTGTCGCTTTTTGTCAGTGCCAAATTAAATGTTGTTACACAAAATTAACTTCGTAAGTTTCGTAACACAAAAATTATAACGTTAACATTTATTTTCATTAAAGGCTTATAATTATTATTCTCTTTATTTCATTAATTTCTTAGGCTAGGTTTTTTATAAAATGTCTATAAAAATAAAATAAAATAAAACATACAAACGCAATACAAAACATGTAAACATAATATAAAAAACCTAACCTAGAGAGCCGCCGGCAACAGAGTGGGCCCAAGCTGCCGGTGGTTATGGCTACAGAGAGAGACTATGCGCGCCGTGTCCAGGATTACCGCCTTCTGCATCTGACCCTTGATCCAACCACCTAGCGAGAGCCTCTTGAGGTGTTGATCGAGACTCTTCGCTATGAGACCGTTCGCAGAAACAACTATCGGTACAATGATCGCCGAATCAACCTCCCACATGTCGGTTACCTCGTGAGCCAAGTCAAGGTACTTACTGGCTTTGTTCTTCTCGGCCTCATAAATATTATTTTTTTATGTTTTTTTTGCAATTGTTAACATACGATTCGTATGTTAACAATTTTAAAGGGAATTTGAATTATGTTCTATCGTATGATACGAAAGAACATAATTCAATTTCATACTTTCGATGATTTGACTGTATTTCTGATCAACAGATGGTAAATATAATATATCTTTACAAAACAGTATGAATTGTCAGTAAAGTCAGCAGCAGCGTGGTACTCTTTGTGTACCCACTAAGCCGCAAGAGCCGCACAAAAGACTTGTTTACTCAAGTAAAGAGCTTTTGCATTTTTAACCCGCAACGTCACTCGCAGACGGAAGGGTGAGGGCAGCTGAGTTACTGCTTGTGTTATTAACTGTATATTACTTATAATTTTGAGGTTCCATAGTAAACTATACATGGGAAGGGAAGGAAAGAGGGGCCTAGGGAGACCAAGGCGAACGTTTTTGGACCAGGTCAAGGAGAAGATTAATGTGGTGTCGTACCGTAGCGTAGGAGCGTAAATATATTTATTTTACTGTAATATTTTAATGTGGGGTATCGTTGAATAGATCTTTCAAAAGTAATGAGGGTCTGTTAAAAGTTTTTTTCTATAGTCAGTTTTCGGAGATAATCATTCCATAATGAAAAAAAAAGCGCCCCAGCTTGGAGATAATCGCTCCAGAATAAAAAAAATCTCCCTCCTGTTCTTAACCCTAATCGGTAAATAACTAACAAAAATGTGCGTCTTAGCCTAGCCACTACGCTGTAGTATATACAGGGTGGAAAGGGACGACGTTCCTTCCCGCTACCGACCGAGTCTACCAACCATTACGATGAACTTTCAGTATGGGACCAACATCGAAAGCGTACATGGAAAATTGACTTTTCCATACTATTGAACTCTAACTAATACTCACTTTGTATGAGGGGTTAATTTTTTTTTTAACATTGCGATGTTAGTCCCATACTGAAAGTTCATCGTAATGGTTGGTAGACTCCGTCGGTAGCGGGAAGAAACGTCGTCCCTTTCCACCCTGTATATTATGTAGAATTAATAATGTTGTATTACAAAAATAAATGTACATTATTAAAGACATCAAGTGTCAAGTTCAGCGTTACAAGGTATTGAAGTTATATATTAAATTAACGATTTGAGTAATGAAGCTGATTTGTTACAACTGTGAACCGGTAGTTTCCAGGTTTTATGCCGGGACCAGTATCTTTTCATATATCACATTTTAGAGACTATTCGTGAGCTTTAATGAATTTGATAGAAACGTTTACAAAATACATGAGACGACTGAGGTTTTAAGTTTTCGTTTGCATTTTTGCCCTCTAAATTGCTGCGTAGATATTATGTTTTAGTAACTGTATAACTGAATAGAATAGTAGAAGTTGTTGTTTAACTGTCGTGCCAATATTGATACTGCTTTATTATTTTTGATTATGCTTGATAATGGAAACCTAGGCTCTCCGAAACATGTCGCGCGTAGTGACTTGTATACTTGAGTTTAACCGTTTCATTATATTTACAGCTTTGATTGTTATATCTGAAAATCTCCCTCCTCTAAATTTCACAAAAAAAAATCGTAGCTTACAGTTTATATCTTCAATGTAGATCACAAACACCACAAAGCTGTCCTAATACTTCAAAAACTGCAATCTACTGCAACTGCTTCAATATCTTACTTATCTCTAAGAACAGAAGTTCCTATCGAGGATTGTAAGCTAAAAAGTATAAATATCAGATGGCTAGTCTGACTGGACATTCCCGGTTCAAATAATCTAGCTTTTTAGGTCGCTGGGTTTACCTGACCTCGTGACATTGTACGTTATACAAAAGATACTTGAGTTTAGCTTCTAGCCTAGCGAACTTAAATTTTACTTAAGGAAATTGGATCACTTTGAAGATTTTAAGGTTAGAAATAATGTCTTTGAGATTAATGAAATAATAAAATTAGGGAATTCTAGGAAAAAAGTATTTACTGGTAAAAGTTGTGATTGCCGCAATGACTTGACTCACTATTAATGTCTAACCCAAACCGATGAATCTAGAAAGCCATTAATTTTAGCATAATGTTAGGTTATGTTTAGAAAAAACTTTTGAAAGTGCCACCACGCTTAGGAATAAAAACACATTTTTGAAGTTTGTTAAAAAATTGGCCTATAATTTTCAGTGAATATTCATGTATACTGACTGAACTAGTTATCAAGACACAAGCAATTTTAAGCTTTTTTGAAAATTCTACACCTAAAAAGGTAAAATAAAGGTGAAAGAGCGAATTGTAATTAAAGATATTTGGTTATTTTCACCACTAACTGGTTCAATTAGTACGAAAAGAATTGTACACATACACAGGGTACATTTTTATAAAAACATCACTTATTTTGTGTACTTGTTTACGGCTACGACTTCCAATTAAACTATACCCATCATCCTTCATATTTTTCCTCTAAAATTTTATTTTACAATCAGTTTGTTACCTGATATTGCATTTAATAACATCAGCTCCGATGGGGCTGCAGCCGGAATCCAATTTGCTGGCGACGGCACCGGCCTTTGTCTCGAATGTCTCGGGAATCGGGTCGAGAAATTTCACTTTATAAATTTCATCGGGGATCGTTGGCAGTAGGGAATGATTCGGAGTTTGAATCTTTAGATATTTGAAGTTGACACAGGATTCTACAAAAAAACATTTTTATATCAAAAATTACTTAGTATTAAAAAAATGTCTAGAACAAGTGTAACGAGCTCAAAGGTGAAAGAATTACGTTTCGCTCCTGAATTCCTAAGAATACCTTCAAACTCCGTCATGTAGTTCCATGTTATCAATAAATTAAATAAATAAATAATGTCATGGCACATCTTACACCATAGACCTTACAAAATATCGAAAACCCTCATTGGTATAAAAAAAATTGTATATAAATCATTTTGTAAAAACTACTTAATATTGTTAACATCAACACGTCTGATATTTGTATACTTGTGACTTTGACTTCCAATTAACTAACTTGAATCTTCAAATATTTGAAGTTGACAATTATCAGAATTGAAAATTTTGATGCAACTGCTTCTATTCCTAATTGTCTTTTACTCATTTCATCTAGAACGAGTGTAACGAACCCAGATGTGATAGGATTACGTTTCGTTCCAAAATTCTTAAAACTACCTTCAGACTCCACCAGCTCCGATGAAAACCAGCACCAGATCATACTTACAAACTTCAAAAAATTATTTTATATCTTTCTTACACTACATAAACTGTCATTATATGTGAAAATAAATGGCTGGTCTCCATGTCTATGTTATCAATATATTCACAAAATTTCAGCTCAATCGTAAATCGGGAAATGAATCGAATGTTACTCACAAGATTTGGTTAAGGACAGATTAAAATCGGTGACACTAATAAAATTTTGAGGAAATTAATAATTGAACAAGTCTATTTTATTAGTTAAAGCAATCAACGGCAGTTACTTTAAGCATCTTCATTACCTGTTTTTTGTGTCCAGGCTGATCCATAGTCAAATTTAATTTTAAAATTATAGCAAGTACCTACTTGCAAGCACTCTATGGTATCTTCAAAAGAGTTAGCAATTTTTTTTTTATAATTATTAAGAAAAACGGTCTCAATGTAGTTCCCATTGGAACACCAAAAATAAACTGGTTAAAAAAACGTTTTTTTTTTATTGTTTGGTTTTAGGGATTTTGAATAATTATTTACATAATCAAAAATATGCTTAGGCCAGCGGTTAATAATTTGAACTGAAATATGAATGCACCTACGCAATTTCATTTAAACAATTTGCATTAGGTATTTTTAACACGCCTTTCTCTTTATCGTCTTTACTAATTACATTATTCGCAGTTACTAACTAAGTCACTAATTTCGTAAATTTTATATTATTTAATAAGAAATCAAATGCCACTCCGCAATTTTCCCTACTCGCTACGGACGACATAATTACAACACAGAATTTGCTGTATTAAATTCTTAAAATGGAATTAATTTAATGTTATTTCAGCTTTGAGATATTAGCAGCTTGAATGATCGCTATTTTGTTATAGTAAAATATCTGTTTGAATTAAGATTAAAGGTCTAATTAGTTAGATATTTCATATAGTCATCTATTATTATACCTACTTGATTAAATATAAGTCTCTTAGTGTTCAAAGGTATGCCTAATAGTATTACATATAAAAATATTTTGATGAATAATTCGTTAGGTTCTTTGTTAATGGAAGCTACTTATTACACTGATACGATGTACGTCAAAAGCAGTCTTGCTTACATAAAGAAACTTGGTAATATGTCGCATTTCTAGATCAAAACAGTATTAACTGAATATTCATGTAAAATTCAAAAATATTGTAATTTGATTTAATACTAAATTACTCTTTGATCAGGTGTGCGATATACTCCTTAAGAATATTGTTCTAGAGTTAATACAGAAACATCAAGAGAATCGAGGTAAACACTAACACAACTATTATCATCTAAATTAAATCTATAAAGTTGGGCCCCGTGGCATGGTGCCAAGGATGCTGACAGCATTACCTCGCTGTATCCCGATGCAACTAAACGCAGTTGACCAGTTGCGTCGACAAGAAGCTTGGACGTCTTTAAAAAACTTATGTGCACTGGGACCCCAGGGACCAAAGGTCTGAACCCCAAACGGCGTGAATATGTAGCCGGAGCGGATCTAAGACCCGTGTATTGATTTCAACTTTCACGATTAATACTCATATTTTAAAGACAAACGGGTCTTAATCGCATAAACTTACGTTTAATTATATCCTGACGTTTCGGGCATGATGTGACTCCCGTGGTCGCAGGCAGATTAAACGTAAGTTTACACGATTAAGACCCGTTTGTCTTTAAAATACAAGACCCGTGTATTCGTCAGTTTCAAAATGTCCACTCTGAGCGTCAGCGTCAGCTCTTTCTATAGTTTAGCTTATTCAAAGTAAAAATTATTGAAAGCAACGCGGTTTTCAACCATCTAAGATGAAAATACATACAAACATACATACATCATCAGCCTATGATAGTCCACTGCTGGACGTAGGCCTTTCTTATCAACTATGCGTATAGACGCATTAGGAGGTAAATGCCCATAATCGCCACGCTGCACGCTGTGCAAGCGGATTGACGATCGCAGTAATGTGTCCACAATGATGACGCTGCTGCCCATCATCAACCTTTTATCAAATAATGGTCAGTGTTACTTCAATCCTTTAGTCGACTCTTACGACACCCGCAGGAGGAGTCGGGGTGGTGACCAATGTATTCTTACTGTCGTCACCACACGGCCGTAAGACCTTGCAAGGATTACTCCCATCAATTTCCGAACACCTCCGTTACAATTGCGATTATTTCATAAACTCCAAAACAAATGTAACCTCAAAGCCGTTGTCGCTTTCAGTAAACAGAACTTCCTAGGAATCCAACTGTTATAGAGTTTGTTCGGAAAGTGAAGGCACGTAAGTTGTATGGGCATGCGTTGCCGCTAGACGCCTTCAGTTTCCGCATAAGCTCTAACAGTTAAATTCGAGTCCACCGCATTCTGCAAACCAATTATTGTTGAAAACAGCGAACACCCTTTTGTGACTCAGCACTAGTTTAGCAATTTGCTAGAAGCCGGTCCACTGCGAAATACAGTAGAACCTCGATTATGCGAACCTCCATTTTCTTAAACCACGAGTTACATTATACATTCAAAATTATATTGTACGATTCACACGTGGATGGAATAAATACAACTACTGTGGCAGACAAGCATACAGCATGCCTGATGATAAGATGATAAACAGCATATTAAAATATTGTCGAACCTGGTTACTCACGTATTTAAGTCGATGATTGCTCGACATCTTTCTGATCCTCGTCCGGAACACCCTCGGCCAAAGCCCGACGCGTACTGCGAGCCTGTGCCCTGCTAGAACGGGTACTAGCCGCGGGCGGTGTTGATGATAAGCAGTAACCGTAGCTTATGGACTCCTACAACTCAAGAGGTATCACGCGCCTTACCGACCCTTTAAAAACCAATAAACTTGTTTTTGAAGAACCCCATACTGTAGTCCCTTGAGAAAACCTTGGCAAGGATTTAATTTTACAGCCGAAGCGTACGCGGAAGGAACTTCCTCTTAAACCACTCAGCATCGGGTTCGTTTGATGAGCCACATAGACTCATCAAACGAATCCTCAATTACTCGAACGTGTTCGGATAAACCATTAAATTATCCGAATGCAAATTTGTTAGCGAATATGTTTCAGAACGCTTGATACGTACGCTGCCAGCCTGTATGCTGCTCCCGCTATGTATTATCCGAACATTTAATTATCCGAACTGGTCTCGGTCCCGTTTCGGATAATCGAGGTTCCACTGTAAACTCATTCTAGTTATGATTAGATTTACAATTTCGTGGATTTCGAAGCCCGTCTGAACAATCTGAAAGTGTTACATTGAGCTGAAATCTCTGAATGTAAAACACATTTTATGAGTTTTTACTCAACGTCGTGAAAACTGGCATATTACGTATAGAGTGTAAATTTATTACAGACTTTCATAACGACTGTTATGAACCTATAAGACATAACAAGTACTTAGTGTAAGACATAACCTTGAGATAGGTCCTTTCAGAATTGAGCATTGAGGTAGGCTTTTCCAAAATGGCCTTTTCGTGTAGGTAAATACATAAAGGTTACGAGTGGCGACCACGTACCGGAAGGCGCAGCGTGGGCCTACCCACAAGGTGGACTGATGACCTGGTGAAGGTCGCAGGAGTCCGCTGGATGCGGGTGACACAGGACCGGTCATTGTGGCAATCTTTCGGTCAGTGGACGTTTTTCGGCTGATATGATGATGATGAAATACAATAAATACATACGTAATATGTATCTGTCTATTATATACATTGTCGCTTAAAATAGTACCCCCAACAAAAGCCTTAATTGAACTTACCATGAGACTAGGTCAATTTCGGCGAGAATGTCCCATTGCTAGGGGAAGTACGTCCAAAATGACACATAGTTTTGTTTTTGTGTAATAACTTTTTTCCTGGTATTTCACAGCACTGCCATAGTTTATATCAATAATGTTTGGGCCTTTAGTTATCGAAACATATACACACTTCTATCAAAATATCAACCAAAAAAATATTAAAAAATAATTAGCGGAGACTAGTCAAAATTCATTTTGTCCATATGCATCGGACAAAATGACATATTGCTAATGGATTAAATGACACATTACAAAATTATTGCTATAATTCACAAATGAAATATCTATTTCTTCTTGGATTGCTGGTACATGAAATGTGAACCCAAATTGAACACTTTACACACGACAATCGGTCTTCTCCGGGCTAAGAGTGTGAATAAAGGTTGTTACAAGATATACAAGTGCAGTTTTCTTCATCGCTGTAAGAAACATTAGGAAAATCGTCTTTATCATTAATATTTTCAAACGAGTTCAGTGTCCTTGCATTCTTATTTTACCGGGAGAGCTTTAGGAGGATTTTTGTAGTTCATCAAACATTTGAGGAGCATAAGCCAACACTAAGTATGCCACACACCCTATGTTATCTTGGCTTCTTTTTCTAACAGTAAGTTGTGCAATCTAAAGATAAATGATTGCGGCATGAAAAAAATGGTACATCGAAGGGTACAACACCAAAAAAGATAACATTTGATCAAAAACTTTATAGGCAAGAAAAAAAGTCACAACGCATGAATACTTATTTTCCGTCATGCCAACGGCACTAATTAAGTAGATGCGTCCAAAAGTTGCCAGACCACAGAAAACCGTTATAGCTGCATAGTGTCACTGTCAGTTTCGTTTTAAAGTGCGCCAAATTCAAAATAACCCGCATGTGTCGTTTTGTACGTATGTGTCATTTTGGACGTATTTCCCCTATATATTATTTTACTTACATAAAGTGGTTATTTCTTAAAAAATCAACTCGACGAACTCTCCCAATATTCTCTGTATAATTACAGTTCCTGTAACCAAAGTTTGGAACCATTTAATCTAGGGTGACCTACCTAAACCCCGTTTAATATTCAGCGTCACACTTCAAGTTATCCCTGGATTAGTCGGTAATGCCTAGTGATGTGCTGCGACCGATAATTTTGCTCTCGGGAATACTGCCATTGGCAAATATTTGCTTATTATTATGGCTGAAGCTAGCTCACATTAGCGCAGTTCGCCGATAGATAGCGCTGTACACGGAATGTTCATTTTTAACGCTTTTGGTAGAATCTGGAAGCTTACGTGATGTTATACTTTTAGTGATTATAATGTTTATACGAATCCCTCAGTACGCTAGTCCATTCGCGAGCCCATCCTGCGTAGAATAGCTGATAGGTTCGATTCTCCATATTTGAGACATTGTGTTGGTATGCATGTTTCTAGAAGTACTTATTATGTCTAACCACTGCTTAAGTGCTTCTAGAAACATGGCCGAATTTTGTGATACTGTCAATCATTTTAGATATTAACATAGCTATAAAGTACGTACATACTAACTATTTATGAGTCTGTAAGGTAACTTGAAATAAATGCTTATTATTTATTATTATTCGACTTGGCCGGATTTTTTTTCCATCACTTGAGAAAAAAATAGTGATTTTAACTGACAGGTACAATTATCTGGGAATAGAAATACCCCTCAAAGAACGAAGGGAATTATACAGGATAGTATGGTATTTTATGTTGACGTTTCTGACTTTATGTAAACTATGACACTTAGTCAAACGTGGCAAAGATAATTGGAAAACAAAACAGGTTTTGTCACAGGTGACTACATTAACATATCAGCGAAAAGATTCTTCAATTTTATTCAGAGCATAAAACTTAATTCATACTGACTTTAAAGGCGTTGCTAAAAACGTTTTCACAATGTAAATATTAAGATTCATGTTCGATATCATAAGGCGAGTTTTTCGTACAACTGTATAAAATTATTTTTTCATCACACGTGCTGTCTAAGCGCGCCATTGCTTGCGTGCGTAGCGGGAGTAATAGAAAAGTGAAATTCCCTAGGGAGTAATAGAAATGTCAGTACGTCATTTAATAATATTATGTCTTAAAACTATTTTTTTTGTCGGCAAGTGTGATGAAAAACATTGTATGCATCACGGTCGGTAAGCGGAATAGGTACTAACTCGAGTCATAAAAGCCCTCCGCTTGCCGGCGTCGGGCTTCTAACACTCTCGTTAGTGATTCCGTACTTACCTCCCTTGATGCACGATGTACTAATATTTTTGGTAGCATAAAAATAAACATGGTTTATAATTTTATATTCATACGTATTATGCTGGCCAAATATAAACATTTTTTAATTTAAATACGAAAGACAATGTCGGAATAGTACATTTCCTAACTAGTGCGGGAAAACTTTTTTTCGGCGAGGGTGAAAGTTGGAGCCCGAGTGAAACGAGGGGAAGGTGGGGAGGATCCGTACAATTTTTACTCTACGCCTCGTAAAAAAAAATATACTTTTGAAATGAAATCAATGCTCCTTGGTGGCTATATTATCTAGCTTTGATAATAGTTCGGCTTATAGCTAATACAAAGTAAGGTAAGAACGTCAGATAGTTTTTCCCAAAAAATGAAAATTGTACGAAAGCGCCCCATGCGTGGGGTACCTTCGTACATAGTATTTATTACCACAGTATTAGTTTTGTTCTCTAATGTCTGTTTTTATTTACAACTATTTTATTCATATATCGACGACTTCATTTGAAAATAACAATATTTTCACTTAACAAAAATTCTACCCACTCTCCCCTAAGGGGCGATTTTTTTCATAACAAGTGCGTCAAAAAGAGAACTTACCGCGCGCGAAGCGTGCACAAAGTTCGTTTTTGCGCAATAGACAGGAAAAATATATTTTAATGATACGTTATATTTTCACGTCGCCAACTTGTTTTAATGTGTCATAATATTCTTGACACTAGTAACTAACCTAGTGCCGTTTCGGTAAGATGTCTCCATCTTTGTCTTTGGATGCATCAACGACTGAATTCTTTGTTGGCAATATTGACAATGTTGCCGTAATGCAATTTGCCAAAGTACAAGTAACAATGTTCACATCACTAGTAATGCCCGTTTTGGTAAGATGTCTATGTCTATGTGTACCCGCCTTAAGTTTGGGTGCATGAACGACTAAATTCGCCGTTCAAACTCGACTAATGGTGTGGTTACAAGTTTGGAATAAACTTGGTTTAAATTAAGACTGGCTTAAGATTAATTAATTAATTATTTTTTGTTTGAACTTTATTTTAATAAAACTAGAATTTAATAGCTCAAGCTATCACAGCCCACTGTACTGGCCCCTCCTATAGAGCATATGGATGGATTAGGAGGTAAATGCCCATAATCACCCGACCCCATATGCCCTTATCAACCAATAAGTGAATCAGTGACACTTTAAAGATACAAATGATGGCAACGAATGTATTTTTATTGCCGTCACCATGCGGCCGTAGCTGAAGCTATACATGATTATAATTTTAATTCTTGTGTTAAAAATAATTCTTATGTTAAAACTGATTTCTACAATCCCATCATCAGACCTCGTCTTGGTGGTGAGAGCATCTCAGGTTATACTCGTTCGATAAAAAAATACGGTCCTACGTACGGTTCACGATTCTTGGATATGTCGAGTACAATACACACAAGAAAATCAGTCAAATTGAGAACCCCCTTTTTTTGAAGTCGGTTAATAAAGAGAAAATCTTTGTTTTGAGCAAAACTCTGTGACGCCGTATTTGGCAAAGCTAAACATTAAACAATTTCCCCACTAAGGCTCTTAAAACATCAATAATACTCTGGATTAGCAAGCTGAAGTAGCAATGGGCTGGCCACATTGCACGCAGAGCAGATGGCTGATGGGGTCGAAACGTGCTCGAGTGGAGACCACGGTTTGGCAAACGCAGTGTGGGACGTCCATCCACGAGATGGACAGACGATCTTATGAAGACCGGGAGACGCTGGATGCAGGTCTCTTCGAACCGAATGTGGAGGTTCAAAGTTAGCCTATGTTCAGCAGTGAACTTCTTAATAAAACTATCGCAAGAATACACGTTTGATCACTACATAGTATAAAATAAAGTCACTTTTTCTGTCCCTATGTCCCTTTGTACGCTTAAATCAGGCACCTTCTGGGCAAACTCACTCCATCGTAGGCCACGTCTCTGCCCGTGGCTAGTCTGTGGCCATGAGTAAGCCTATTTTAGATAAAAAAAATCTTTAAAAATAAACAACGGATTTTGATTAGATTTTTTTAATAGGTAGAGTAATTCAAGAGGAAGATTTTTATGTAGGTATAGTACCCGTGCGAAGCCGGGGCGGGTCGCTAGTTACAAATAAACAAAGAATTATAAAAGAAAATAACAAACTAAAAGTAATAATATAAAATTAAAACTAAACCTACCTTTAAAAATTAAATCCTATTACAAGAAAAACACTCCGTCCAGCAGGTCCGCCTGCGGCATGGACCCCATAACGCTGGCAGCGTTACCTCTCTGTACCGCAAGAGCGATGCGTTGGGAGAGGTACGCGCCAGCTCTCTGGTCCCCGGTTGTGTCGACCAGGATGCTTAGCCAAGTTGCCAATCGCTAGCGCTTGGTAGCGTATCGTAGTTTTCCCTCTCTGTCACTCTTGCATATTAGTGCGACAGTTAGCTGCCTTTCGCTTACGATTGATGTTTAAGAGCGATTGGCAACTTGGCTAAGCACCCAGTGAACTTCTTATAGCTGAAATGATGACGATAAATATGAATAAGGCCAAGTTTGCTTCGAAAATGTTTTATTTTCTGATGTAACAATGGTTTTCAAACAATAAATTGGACATAATGACATTCATAAGTACCACTAAATGCTAGGATAACCTCTCGCCGAAATTTGGCAGAGTTTCAAACAAGTTTGCAAGAATTAGAAGTTAAAGTGACTGTGAATTTTTATATCCCTAGTCTTGGCTATATTAGCCAAAATTTTAAGGTAGTTTGAAATTACATTTGAATAAAATTATAACTACATAAGCCTGTGTAATTACACATCACATTATCAGCCTATCTCAGTCCACTGTTGGGCGTAGGCCTCTCCTATTAATTCTGCGTATAAACGCATTATAAGGTAAATACCCATAATCATCTCGCTGGGTAAGCGGATTGGCGATTGCAGCAGTGACGCTGCTGCCCATCAATCTTCTATCAAAGAATGGTCAGTGACACTTCAATCCCTTAGTTGGCTCTTAGGACATCCGCTGGAAGACAAAATATGTATTTTTTTCTAACATGCAATGAAATATTACTAGTCTTTGCGTTCCTTAAAATACTCGGAAGTACCTATAGCTTTTAGGGCGCAGTAACTCACTGAGATGGAAATGGAATTTCATAACACTTAGGCTAACTTTAGGCCTAGGCCTGCAAAGTAACTTTTTTTCTAATTTCAACAACATTGTCATAATTTTTTTTGTATTTCTTTGTAAGTTTGAGAAAAGTACATGCCTCGGCGTGAAAACGGATTCCCGGCCTCGTTACCTACCCTAGTTAAAATTATTACCGTCCTTATCACAGATCACCAGTCAAAAAAGGATAGAGCTAAGATGTATTTGATAGCCTTAAAAATATTACTCTCGTCCTGCCCATTGTGATACCTAAAGGACATATTCGCTTTTTGTCAAATTATGAATTAAAGGCCTTTAGATTGAGGTTATACTCAAAATTCCATTCTTTTATGTAAAATGGAAAACAAAGGAAAAACGACTTTCTTAAATTCATTTGGTTTCAATTTCAATAGCTTAAACTTAGTATGACGCAGGACGAGGCTACTCTCTTTTTACTCACATTTCTAGTCATTTCTAAACACTTTATTTTCTGTGAACTTCAGAGTGCTCTTGAGAAGGGTTTTTCTTCACAAAACTATCTCTAATCTCCGTGCCCATAAGTCACTTTTCATTCCCATTTACGCCATCTTTGCTCTTGATAACCATCTGGTCTAATCTTCTGTCGTAGTTTATAACAAAACCCTGCTTTTGGGGAATAGTTCTCATCGCGTCTCATCTTTAAGTCTCATAAATAAATAAATATCATAAAAAAGTGCGCCATGTGGTGATGGCAGTTAGAATACATTTGTCACCACCCCAATTCTTCCCGTGGGTGTCGTGAGAGTCGACTAAGGGATTTGAGGTGTCACTGACCATTTATTTATAGAAAATTGATGATTGAACAGCATGATCATTAGTGGCGCATTAATTTACATTGCGCGTAGAACCGATGGCCGTTGGGGCGGGAAGGTTCTCGAGTGGCGGCCACGTACCGGAAGGCGCAGCGTGGGTAGGCCCACCACAAGGTGGACTGATGACCTGGTGAAGGTCACAGGAGTCCGCTTGTGATTTGTGATTGTGGCAACCTTTAGGGGAGGCCTATGTTCAGCAGTGGACGTCTTTCGGGTGACATGATAATGATGATGATGATCATTATTGGAGTGGAGACACTACTGCGATCGCCAACCCGCTTGCCTAGCGTCTCGATTTTGGTCTTTTACTTTCTGATACGTCAATACGCGTAGGTAATAGGAGAAGCCTTAGTCGAGAAGTGGATAGGCTGATGATGACTGATGATTGATGATGACATGGGAAATTCGTCGTCAGATATTTTGGAGCGGGAACAGTTCTCAGAAATGTCTAAATATGCATTCTTATGGCCTGGCCACGACATTGGTTGAAGGCGATCGGCGAGGTGGAAAACCACACATGCATGAGGCAGGTCCGATATCGGCCTCTCGTTCTTTATGGATTCGCTCGTCGCCGTTCGCCGTAGATCAATGTCGTGGCCAGGCCATAACACCTATAGCTCAGATATTTGTGAGCATAATGACCGCTCTGCTATATCTAATGGCGACTGGAGAATCTTACAGTAATCGACCTTGTCCCGCGGTAGGCTCAATTAAGACCGGTTCCTAGCGACAATATGTATAAAAGATATTAAAATATTCAAGAAAACAATCATGACCAAGAAATAAATATTTGTAAACAGAAATATAGAAGTCTCTAGCTAATCTTTGTTCGTACCACCGTGAACTCATATTTTCTTTCTGGATATGCCTCTATCATTGACAGACATAGAGTCCGATCGCCTTAGACCAAACCAATGTCGTTGCAAAGCCATTTTATTTCGTCTTATCATTGGTGCTTTAATAACATCACATGATCAACCTATTTTAGTCTACTTCTGGACATATATTTTCTTTCTGGATATGCCTCTATCATTGACAGACATAATGTCCAGAAGTAGACTAAAATAGGTTGATCATGTGATGTTATTAAAGCACCAATGATAAGACGAAATAAAATGGCTTTGCAACGACATTGGTTTGGTCTAAGGCGATCGGTGGCGAGCGAATACATACGTTAGTCAAAGTCAAAGTCAAACTATTCTTTATTCAAGTAAGCTTATTAATAAGCACTTTCGAATCGTCTGACATGAGAGAAAAAAAATCTACTACTGGTTCAAACCCTACGCCGTTCCTGAGAAGAACCAGTAAGAAACTCAGGTGGACTTATTTTTTCAAAACAGTATAATAATACATCTTATTAAAATAACATGCATTAAAGAATGTATTATATAAAAAAAAAGATTATTATAGACATTTTTATAAAGACAGAAATAAATAAAGGATCATAATGTTAAACAAAAATAATAATTATTGTACAAGTTCGCAACATTATTAAGTATCTATATCTAATACTACTAGAGGTGTAAAGGTCCTCTAGTTGTCAGAATAAAGAGATATTAAGAATTAGAGATGTAAAAGGTATCTAATCGTCATGATTTTAACAATAATAATAAAATAGAAAATTAACAATTTAGTGACAATCACAAAGCAACTATTCTTATTATTTAAAAGACAACAGCCAATACCTATAGCCAATACCCGTTGGAGCGAGTGGCCGATATCGGAACGCCCCGCCGGTCGCCTCAGACCAATGTCGTGGCCGGGCCATAACAAACGCTCTGTAAGCCACAGCAACACTTCACCCACAGCTTTTCGGCGCGAATCAAGCGCATTGTGCGGGACAAAAGCTCCGAAATAAGTTCCAGGAAGCAAGCTTTCTTCGGAAATTACTTCCTACAAACTGAACCTTCACACTTGGACTATTTGAACATTGAAAGCGCCGGTTTGTATAGGTATTGATTTGATATCAGCTTGAATGACTCTGAAAGCGTTTGTCGGTATTGCCGCAAAAAATAGTTAAATTACAATTCGGTATGTGTATTGTTGTGGTGACGGCAGTAAGAATACATTTGTCACCACCCCAACTCTCCCTGTAGGTGACGTAAGAGTCGACTAAAACGCGCGTTTATTTTGTGCGTTAATCGCAATGTTAGTCGCATGTGTTTTTACCAAATTATTAACCCTAACGCGGATGTGGCAAGCCCATTGCGTTAAACGCATGCGTCTAACAGGCTACGATAGACGCATGCGATCAACGCTACGATTAATGCATCAAAACAACCGCGCGATTACGTAATTCAAGTTTTATTGGTCATTTATAAAATAAATAAATTAATATCTTGAGACATCTTACACAAATCAACCTAGACCCGCGGTAAGCTAAATTCAGACTTGTGATGTGGGTACCAGACGACGATATATATAGTAGATAGATACATTACATACTTAAATACTTAGAGAGCCATGACCAAGGAACACATATTTGTGATATTTAAATACACAAATTTAATATTGCCTTCACCGGGATTCGAACCCGGAACCTCCAGCTTCGTAAGCAGTGTCACTATCAACTAAGCTACAAATTAAAACACATTATATTGAAGATTGATGATGGGCAGCAGCGTCATCATAGTAGACACGCTACTGTGATCGCCAACTCTCTAGCCCAGCGCGGCGATTAAGGGCATACCCTTCTAATTCAATGTGGGTTTAATTAAATGACAAAAAGAACATGAAAATAGAACATGAGAGTGGGGCAAAAGCACCACGGAATGGGAGTCCAAACATTCAAATCGAGCATCCGGCAGGCCGCGCCGGCGATGGCGGGAAGAACTGAATGCTTAGCCAAGTTGCGAATCGCTAACGCTTAGTAGCGTATCGTAGTTTTCCCTCTCTGTCACTCTTTCATATTAGTGCGAAAAAGACTAACTGCCTTTTGTTTATAATTGATGATTGAGCGTTAGCGATTGGCAACTTGTCTAAGCACCCTGGACTCCTTGAAGGAATGGCCAAAAACAGCGCTTGACCAGGATCAGTGGAGAGATTGGGGGAAGGCCTTTGCCCAGCAGTAGAACACGACAGGCTCTAAATAATAATAATAATTAATGAGAATTTAATCGACATTTTTAAACATCGAATAGTCCATGAAGCAAACTTGGGAAATCGTTTTTTAAAAGACTAATTGGACTCTGTTAGAGTTGCGTAAATACCCGTATGTTGGGAGTGCCGAGCGTCTTAGTTCTTAATAAGATGTTTGTTTTTATTTCCAAAGAGAAGCTGTTTAAGTTGAAAATAAGGTACTTGAAATAAAAAATGCTTTGTAAAATAAAAGAAAAACATTAGTGTTTATTTTATGAACGCTGCTGTTACCTACCCTGCTTGATTAATATTTTTTTTGTAAGTTTGTAATTGTAAAAATGTTAATAAGGCTCAAATATAAATAAAAAATCGAGTAAAAACATGGTCATGGCCGTTGTGTCCATTGTTTGGCAGTAGAAAAAGGCGGGAAATTTAAAACTCCGCCAAAGTTTTTATTTTCTATTGTAGGTATTTATTAAACAACATAATTTAGATTTGTTTGCATTGTTTCACAGCAAAAACTGTGGCAGTGGTAGTAGTAACACAGAATAGGTATAACTTCGTAAGACAAAATTAATAAATTTAAAGTAAAATTTTGTTTCCAATATCATGGCAATGTTCATCTCAATGAACATAGTCTTCGACCCACTTTTTGTATTTTGTTTTAAGCAGAGATCGTACGAATTCCAGCATTTTTGGTCCAATGTTGTACAATTAAGGGATATGATGTAAGTTATTTATACGGAAATTAAATAGTGAGTTAAGGTTCGTTATTGTCTTACAACGTGTTATTACTCGTTTCTACTCAAACTGACCCTTGGATTCCCTTAACTAAACTTCTAGGGTTTTTGGTGAAATGTAGTTGAGTTAAGGTGCGGTTAAACTAAAAGAGCATTCGCTGTTCTAACCTCCCACTCTACGAAATTCGATCGGTACACAAAACGTGATTGGTTGATTTCTTAGAACGGGCGCTAGAACAGCGAATGCTCTTTTGGTTTGGTTTTAATTTTTAGCTGTAACGTGTCATAACACGTTATAACACAAAGATAAACCTTAACTCGCTGTCTCCTTTCGAATAACTTACTTCACATCCCGTAATTGAACTACACTTCAACAAAAATGCTGGAAATCGTACGATGTCTGATTTTAAGACAGAATTTTCCGTTCTACACAATAGCGAGGAGGCTAGACGCACGATTTTTTTTTAATTTGCCAATTTAAGGGTTAAATATGTATGTCTGTGTACATTTTGTAATCGACGCTCTAGGCATGCTCTAGGTTTCACAGCCAGCTCAGCTCTAGGTTCTATAAGAATTGGATTAAGACATCTCTCGTAAATGCCCTATCTGGTACTTGAGACGTGATTTCTATTATTAATATGCAGAATTAGTACCAATTAAGCCAATTCCTTGCCGTGTGGTAACGGCAGTAAGAATTCTTTTGTCACCACCCCAACTCCTGCGGGTATCGTAAGAGTCGACTAAGGGATTGAAGTGTCACTGACCATTCTACAAGATTGATGATGGGCAGCAGCGTCGTCAATCCGCTTGCCCAGCGTGGCGATTATGGGCATTTACCTCCCAATGCGTCTATACGTATAGTTAATAGGAGAGGCCCACGTCCAGCAGTGGACTAACATAGGCTGATGATGTTGATGAAGCCAATTAATTCCATGCAGCCTGAATCGGTTGTCTAATGTGAGATGCACATGTTAGGAGCCAATTAATCTCGCTATTGATCTCATGAGCAGACACGTAGATGAGAATAATCCAAGTTTTCATTGTTATTAATTTCACAATGGCGATCATTTACATGCTACGTATACAGGGTGTAATTTACTAGGGTGGATTTGGTATACATATTTTTCTTTTGCAATGGCAATACTATAATAATGTTTACTGAATGTACTGTGAAATATGTCATTATTTTGGTTGGTAGCAGTTTGATTTTGGTACAGAGTATTAGTAATTGTGTAAATTTCATGATATTTGAAACTGCAGAAGTCAGAAATGAAGCGGGTAGTCAACTTGATAAAATGTTGATGTGTCTATAATTTTATTATTTTTTATTGTAAGTTAAACATCAAGAACTTTTTATTAGCGCTTTAATAATGCTAATGTAACGAATGATGTCTAAAATATTATGTAAAAATCCTTTGAATTTGGTACGTTAAAATAATATGAATATACCTACAGTTGTATCTTTAATATCATGGGTGATTTATTTGATAATTATTCAGGCATAAAAATCTATTTACATAAATAACATTTAAGTTTACGAATTTCGGGTGGAGGGAGACTGTTTGTTTATCACTCTTCGCGCTTTTAAAGCCAATTTACCATTCGCATGAAAATCGCAGTTCGAGTCCGAAGAACCGAGGTTTTTTATCACGTTTTGATTGTTACCCTGTATGCTTTATACCACAAAAGCCAAGACTCGACTCGGAACTCTCAGAAGACAACCACAGAGTGTATGATTAATGTTCGCATCGTTAGCACAGCAGGCTTGTTCAAACTGCAAAGTATAGATTGGATACTTTATTGATATGATACGCCTTTTACGGATGTAGATGTAGTGCATAATCCTTTCTCTTTGGGTTTTAACGGAAATATTCGAATTTATGTTGCTGTCACGATGATCTTCAGTAGCCATTGTACTGAAGCGAATTAAGACAGAAAGATTAATTCGGACGCTTGCGTGAATAAATAACAAATAAATATCTTGGGAAAATGAACACTAAGCTACCTAGTTCTACGGTAATTAAGACATGACGTGGGTACCAGACGACGATATATGTATATAAAAGATAGATACAGTCATTTTGTTAATAAATTTAAATACATGCACAGCCATGACCAAGGTACAACTATTTGTTATACATAAATACACGAATTAAGCCCTCGCCGGTATTCGAACCCGGAACCTCCAGTTTTGTAGGCAGGCAGAGTCACTACCAACTGGGTTGCGAGGTTTACAAAAGTGAAATACGAAGGAAAAATATTTTGCACTACATCTATTCTGCCGACTTCCTGTGAGCGAATAGAAACGGCAATTACTAAAGTCATCTCGCTTTGTAAGATAGATAACGTAGACAGAATATCATTGTGATCTCACACAAATCTGGAACATACATCTACCCATATTATAGAAAAAGACAACCAAATAATATATTATATTTAGATTATCTATAAGTGAGGTTTTGGGAAGTAGAAGCTACTCACATGCTTTGATTTTTGCGATAGACTCTATGTCTATATAAAATAAGAGTGATGACATGTAACAAATTAAAAGCTACATGAAGCAAGTGAGTGGATAAGCCCCTTACAATATGTATTGTATTGTATGTATTTAAAAAATCAAACAATCTCAAACTTTCGAACGCTTCGCAGGGGACCTATTCGGAGTCCCTGGTATTAGTAGCCGTACCATGAGATGCCGTAGCGTTCCTATATAACGCGCGTTTCTATCCGGGTAAGGCTACAGTCACAGTCTGAAACGCGCCATTGATTCAATACATATTTGCTCCGCGCGGAGAGATCGCGGGCGGTCTGCGTGACACAGGAACCAGCCTAACAGTTGCTAAATGTATGCAAGTGAACTTCGTATCACATCAAATACACAAATCGACATTTTAACCATAGAACTTACCCACGGCACGACACGAGTGGCTTTATTTGTCGTAAACGACGCCATCACTCTTTGTGACAAGTGACGTCATTAGTTAGGTCTACTTTTAAGTGATAGAGTGAAATGAACAGCCTTGTTGTAAGGGAGGTTTATTCGTAAAATAACCTAACTTTTTGTTGTAAATCTAGGTTTTCCTATGAAAGAAGGTAACATATCTATTTTTTTTTGTTTTGTTCACTTTATAATTATAACTCGTGTTACGACTGATTGGACACAGTGTATCTGTAGCTCTTCCGGTAGAATATCAGCGCCGCAGCAACAATGCTGTAGCAAATGCTGGCCTACTACCGCGAATATCGAAATTCGTAAATTTCGAGGATTTTTCTGTTACTTAAATGAAGGCGTCATTGGAGTGTGAGGGACAAATCTTCGAAATTTACGAATTTATTTTTTCGCGGTAGGGCCGCTGAGTCGGCGCCTTTTTGTTACGATGTCGTGACAATAAAATTAGTTGGTAATTAGTTAATAGTTTGTAATTAGTTAAGTTCACAATTGTCATGGCATGTATCAATAAAGTCTGTATCTATCTGTTTCGCCGCTCAATAGTTAGATACCTCAGGCGTCTTACTCGCTTTTATTGCAAGCAACAAAGTAGGATGCTTTTACTAAATAATTAAAAAATATGTCGAATATAAACTTTTTTTTACTGAAATGCGAAAATGACGCCAGAAAACTTCTTGAAAACTGTGAGTAGGTACTTGAATTAATATTTACAAGAGGAATTAAACTGGAAACGATCTTGCATTTAAATAAGGTCTTACTAAACTCCAACAGAACTGAATTTCTTAAAGTTTGAAAGCAAAAATCCTCACAAAATGCAACTCGAGAAGTAACTCTCCTAATTCCGGGAATTCCAGTGCACTTTGCCAAGAAACTTGTGCTTTTTATTTTCAATTAAGTGGCGTTAATGGAAAAAACTACGGAACCCCACAATGGAGATCGTTAGGGTTCCGGAGACAGATTTGAAGTTCACAATTTCTATTTGACATGAAATGGTAGAATGTAAATATAATTAATTTTAATTTCATATAATTTTCCATCAATTACAAAACAATCATAAATCTTTATATAACTAACTTACAACTAACAAATACCAATGAATGTAAACTATTGTTAGACATATTCAACTCTAAAATATAACTAAACTTTAAACTCGCGTACCTATACTTTTACAGCAGATTTCATTCTTATTCGCGTATGTACTTAACGTACGGACACGGAGTGACGAAATATACTTAATAGTGTAATTCAATTTTGATGTAACATAAAATGTTTTATGAACTCTCCATTACTTTACTTACTTATTACTTACTAAGTTGAGGGAAGGAGACAGAGAGGAAGACCAAGGAGGGCCTATATGGACCAAACAAAAGAAAAGATGCACGTAGTGTCGTACCAAGCAGTCAAGGAGAAAACCCAGGAAAGAAAAGCGTGAAAATTGCTCCACCGAAAAGAGCCTAGCTATTAAGTTTATGATGATGACTTATTGATCATAGAAAACAAAAAGAACGAAGAATTGACTAATACCCTTGTATACAATTGTATAGTACCTATTGCTCTATAATTATTACTAAGAAGTTGACAGTAATATTACCTTAAATAGACCTTAGGTTAGCTATAACTTATTTATAATGCGCAAAAATAGCAATTTATCAGTATTGGCAATAGTACTGACAGACTGATAAGTGGCGCCAATTAGATGGGCAATGCTGGTTTGCAAGCTGGTAAATCGAATAGAGAGTTTGAGATTCGAATCGAACTAGCGGAAGTTTTTGAAACGCGACCAAATTTCCATTTGATTTCATTAAATGTTAGGTTGGTAATAAATTAGATTGTAACTTTTTGGCGGGAAAGTTGAAAAAGGTCCAGTTATAAGCGCAGTGAAGGCACTTCGTTACTTATTTAAATAGGCTGGATACAAATTTTATTCGAGTTTTTTTTATTCAAAGAGTGAAGTGACTGTATTAAACAAAGTTAAGGAAGTTATAATGAGAATATTTTTTTTGAATTCATTGCAGGTCACGGATAGATACCTAAATATATTTTTCTCTAACGTGTAATGAAATGTTGACATTACATAAGTACCTCTAATTCAACCCGGAAGTACCACATTGTTGGTTCGATAACTGAACTTGGTTTTTAATGGAATTTCATATAACTTCGTAGCAAAGTACCGGAAGTACCTAACCTTCTTTTGACAAGTGAGTTAAATTGATAGTTCGAGGAAATAAAACTAGTTGTCCAGTTAAATATGATTAACATACGCGATGTAATCCGTTTAAATAGGTTTATTTCATGAGTAATCATCACGATAATCGAAGAAAATATTATAAATACAGTTAATTTAAATATTTGTCAACTGTTAATACTTCAAAAACGATTGAGTAATGCATATTCTTTACCCATTTCCATAAAATCCCGGGTCATGGCAACACACTATACATACACACGATAATAATAATAAAGCAAGCTCGCTCCCGCCAACGCCACACAATTCCCTAGCGGTATCATAATTTTCTGAAATCATCAATGAAATGCTTACTCCAATGCTGTAATGTTTCGGTTCCCACAATTCAGAGGTAAAACAGCTCGCGAACGCAAACAATAACGGAATGAATAACTGCACTGTATACCACCGAATTGATGAGGAATTTGTAGTTCAGAAATTGATCTCTATTTGATATGTCCAGTAAAGTAACTAAGCGCTACGAACAAATGAAACATGGAAACCGCATGCCATGCTAAATCGCCTTTCAAAAACGGTCCTGAATTTTAGTTGACAAGTGTCACTCCCTCTTCAATGCGTGATGCAATTTGAATTACAATGTCAACCTATAAAAACTAAAACCTTAAACGCATTTATACCGGCTATATTCTGTACATTTGTCAAAGATATTGCGCCGACTATGCGCGGTGTTAAGAAGAGTGCTATGTTCTGCCCATCTTTGGTACAATTGAACAAATGTTTTTGGGGGCATTTTTGAGCTGGCGTTGTACGTCCATGTTATATAATATATATGGTCGCAGGGTAAGCGTCTTATATTGTTGAGTTAGGGGTGTAAATCAGTTGGTATCTACTGATGTACAAAAAACATTTATATTTCAGAAAAAGTGTTTAAAAACTATCTTTAAAATGTATCTAGATGATTCGCTGCGAAATGTGTTCCGTGAAAAGCGATTCTTGACCCTTACATTTTAGAGTTATGTCTGTTTGTTAAATATAATCCTGAATACTTCGCAAAGCGATCATGTAAAGTAAATATTCGAACACAATAAAGATATGATTTAGTACTTCCAAAAACAAATTGCTCCATATATAAAAAGAGTGCATTTATATCAGCTATAAATATATTTAATAATCTTCCCAACGAAATCAAAACCCTAGACGGAAATGTATTCAAAAAAAGTTTGAAAAAGTTTTTAATAGACCATGTATTCTACGATGTAAAAGAGTTCTATAACCATACCAATGAAAAATAAACTTGATAAACGTTTTATTTTTAAGTATAAAAATTGTATGCCCGAAAGGGTAGGACTGTTGTTACCTTAAATGTACCTAGAACCTAGTTATAACACCTTGTACCTACACAGTTTATGCAATAAAAACTTCTGATTCTGATTCTGATTCTGGTAGACGGACTTTCCTGATAGACGGTCTTACCCGCATTGACTTTAATGCAATTGACTCGCCCCTGCATAGACCATACGTAGTTATTCAGAAAAGACCAACTTCGATTTTTTGACAATGCAGAAAGCGATCAAACTCAATAAATTAAAAGCTTAAGTCAGAGTCTAGTGACGGCTCGTTACGGTAACTTACCCTACATAGTATGGGGAATATTCCCAAATGGAAACTTTCCATCGGGGTAAGATTGGTAAATTACCGGGAACGACCCATTATTAAGTAAGTCAGACTGATAAGAAATACTAGTTGGACGCTTTCTGCAAAACTATGATCGGTAGGTATATCGTGTAAAATAAACCATAATAATTATACATTCTCGGTCAAAAAATACGAGATGACAATGATGAATACGAGACATTTTCATAGAAAATACTGTAAACACGCTCTGTGCAAATAGATTTTTAAAATGTTTACAGGATAGATGGAATCAGATTTAATATAATATCCATTATATTAGAATTTCCGTAATTTTACCATCACATCAAAAAATATCTAATTCTATCATCAGATATCTCCGTGGATATAAAAATACTGAGACATCATTAAAAAGCCCCCTTTCCTATAAATTTTTAACGATTTATTTGAACACTCCAAGATTATGCCTGTTTTGCTTAATATTCTCTGCCGTCTGACTGCAACCATGGGTGGACGTCATGCCCGAAACGTCAGGATAATATTAAGCGTAACGTTACGCAGTTAAGACCCGTTTGCCGTTAAAATATCAGTGATAATCCTGACAGTTTAAATCAATGCGTGAGAGTTTTATCCAAATTTTTGCGATAACATTGCGTAATCCCTACTCGTCATCATTTACTACATTTCCTCGCATTTTTCACAATAACTGATTTTATTTAACAAGGATACATGCCATGCTATACTAGGCACAACGATATTTATATCTAAAAAACGAGGGTATTTAGATAATGTTTATTCTGCTTAACCTCAATCTACCTTAATGACGCTCTTGTAAAGTAAATCTGAGGAGACCTTTTTTGTCGTCCTCCTAATACAAAATCGCCAACATATCTTTTGCGTTTCTATCCTTCCCACAAGAGGCGCCAAAGGTCTTTAATCCAATGTACTAAAGATCAAAACCCCTCATAACGTAGTTTTAAAATGTGCAGTAATGGTTGATATACATAATGAGCGTAATGAAGGTTTTCCAAAGGGTAAGGTTTACATTGTAGCGTTTAATTAAGATGTTCTAAGAAATTTTCGTTAGAGAATAATAATTTAAAATAATTATTGTCCGAGAGCGAACAGTTTTGATAGTTATAATTTTTTTTTCTAAGAATGTCTTAAGAAATTGTCTATTCTTCGCTACAATTTAACCTTTTGTGTAATTTTTAATTTCTTTTGAGCAAACTTACTAGGGGATAATAAGTACATCTTTCCGAGTCACCTGTCAGTTAATACATTTACCCCCTTATTCATAAACGTTTGCTAAGTTAACAAGCCGCTAATAATTGTTTGTCCCTATTGCTCTTATGGACACATTGTTAAGACTGAAAGGGACAAATAATTATTAGCGGCTTGTTAAGTTAGCAAACGTTTATGAATAAGGGGGTTAGTAGCTGGCTTCTCACCATTAAGTATTACTTCGCATTTTCCAATCAGGAAATAAAAATTGGAATCCTAACGAAAAAGATCTTATCAGAACTTGAAACCAGACAAAAAATATTGGAAATTAAAATGTTGGTATCGAGTATTATTAGTTCTCTACGTGTAAATACAATCGAAGGAGACCACTTATATTGACTAGTAGTACAAAGAAAATTACTGAAACATTATGATCCTGTTGGGCACAGCCATTTTCTTTGGCCTTACAAACCATGGAAAGTTAAGTCAATTATTGAGCTGAGCACATGGACCTATGTTTTGCAAACAAAGATTTCTGATCCCGATCCACATTAACAAAAGATTATCAGAAAAAGAAACACGGAACTTTAAGACACAATCTTTACCGTTCCCAGATCTTTTAATCAACAGACACAGTATATTTACTAAACAACGTTTTGTATTATAAGATACGAATGAGGAAACGTCTTTGAGATTTCTCATTTTGCTGTCGTAGCGCCTGCTGGGTGGTTTAAAATGTTGAAAAAGGTGTTGAAATTGTTTTTAGTGCTAGTTTTAGCTTGGATAGTGTCACTTATTACTGTATGGAGGGAGTTCAGAAGTGGGTCTTTAGTGGTTATTGATGAAAGCAAGATACGGGATCATGCTTTGTATAAATATAGAATTCGGTATGGCTTTGGGAATGAGTCTTTATCCAGATTTGAAAGTAAGTACTTACCGTAAGTAATTGCTGTGAAATGATATTGTTTGTGCCTATTTATTTTATAACTTGTACTCTTGTTAAAACAAAATAAGGGCTACTGAGTTTAGAATGATTTTTTTTAAACTTACTTGTTTAGAAAAGCTTAATAAACTAAAGTGAAGTAGCAGTTGCGAGCCTTTTTTTCTTTTGAGTAGTACAAATTAAATTAAGGATTAAATGACTAACCAATTTGTGTATAAGTATTAAGTAAATGCTTCTGATTGGCCGAACTTAGAAAAAATAATACTATTTGACCTACATGCATGACATTATTTGCATTATACATGACAATTAAAATAAGCTTGTTTTCTTATAACATATTTTCATGTTGGATTCCAGCGTGGGACATGCTAGATGCTTATTCACCAACACTCTCCTATGAAGATAAGCTTGCAGAGCTACATGGATTTGATTATCCACCAGGTAATAGGGTGCTGATGTTCATGCTTGTCTGAATATATCTTTTGTCACAACTGTTGAAGGTAAACCCTTACGTGATACTCGTAAAAGGTATAATTCAGCTATTGAACTAAGCTCCTGGGGATGTTGTATCTTGTAATGAGTATCTACATAATTATAATAATCAAAGGCCGGATTTTCCACGGCAAACCAAACTATCGATAAAATAATACTTCTTTCTCTAGCTAGATTACGATAGTGTTTTGTTTTGCCATGAAAAATCCGGGCTCTGATAATAATAATGACTTCTCAACATTCAGTTATTGCAACAGTTTATCGTTTTAAATGTTGTGGATAACGATAAAAACGCGATTTTCTTCTAGGAAACAACGGAACTCCAGTAAGAATCAAAGACAAAATCAAGGGAAGTGTTCGAGCTCTAGTGGCTAGAGGGTGGGAGGATCACGCTTTCAATGAATTCGTCAGTGAGGTCATTCCTGTGAATCGGACACTGCCTGATGTTCGTGATGAGAGGTGAGAAAATTAATACAATTTTTAGATCGTAGGGACCCCTCGTCAGGTGAAGGCCTCCTTAAGTTTTCACCAGTTTTTTTCGGTCTTGTGCCTGCAGTCCAGTCTTTGCCGGCTGTAGAACTGTAAACACGATTCCATCGAGCCATCTTTCTCTAGATTTCTGTTTACTTTTTTCCCGAGTCGCCATGATTATTTTTGCCCAACTTTCTTGATGCATTCACGCTGTGTGGACACCAATTCCAATTTTTTTATGCAAACGTCTGTTATTCTAGTTTTTTTCCTTATACCAGCATTTATTGGTTACAGATGCAAAAAGATAAGTTATCCTAAAAATCTGCCTCCAGCCTCTGTGATCATATGTTTCCACAACGAGGCTTGGTCTACTCTACTTAGGACGATACACTCTGTATTGGAGCGGTCCCCCGACAAACTTGTCAATGAAATAATCTTGGTTGATGACTTTTCTACCATGAGTAAGTCTACATCATTTTTATTTAGGGCATTCTCTTATGGGGCAATTCAAAACTATTTATTTTTAAACGTAGTGATTTAACTGTATATTCAATCACATTATTCATATTAAAATGTCGTGATATAGGTACCTATTCCATTTTCACATAACAAGTATTTGTTAGCAATAATACTAATAATAATTCATTATTAGTACTTTTGAGTGTAAAAATTGAATTAAGACCTCTATTGAAATAAGGCAAAACGCTTTAGTACCAAATATAACTAGACAAAAAAATGTTTACTTTCATAATATTTATGAAATTAATTACAAGACTAAATAAATTGGAATGTCCGACTTAAGTTCAAGGGCATTTTCACTTCTAGGGACACCCAATTAGCTTAACTCTCACAAAAAAGTTAACGTCGATGTCAGCTTTGTAACGACAATTAAGCATGAAATATTTACGTAAATCCACTTTTTCATGTTTTTATATTGCATATAGGTACGCGTATTCTTTCTGGATTAAATAATAAAAAAAATATTTTTGTTAATATTTAATGCTTAATTGTCGTTACAAAGCTGACATCGAAGTTAACTTTCTTGTGAGAGTTAAGCTAATTGGGTGCCCCTAGAAGTGAAAATGCCCTCAAGCCCGATGGTTGTAAATAGCATTAGCATTGCAAATGACCATTCTACAAAACAAATATGATGATGTCAAAACAATGTCAAACTATTTTTCATATAAATTTATGCATAAAATTCAATTTACTGCCCTTTACATTTAAATTGGCTTAATTCCCAATTAGTGTGTGTACTTTGATTTCGATTTCATTGAAATTATTAAATTCTGCGACTGTCTACGGCAAATATTAGCAAAGGCAGACAAAAGCGTATTGTAAATGTTCCCTTTAGCATTTAAATAACAAAAGAGCTTTCAAATCATTGATACAAAGTAGGTCTAGTCTTATAGCCACAAGTATTTTTACGTATGTCTACAATATTCGTTTTACTTTATTAGCTTATACA
>JALPQI010003970.1:0-75613 GCA_025490895.1 Thaumatotibia leucotreta
CATATTTTAAGACGAATTAGACTTTCACAAATCAACATTTCTGTTACTTTGACCCCCCCTCCTGCATACAAAGCTTGTATTCAGGTACTGTACTTTATATTTATATAGGATTAGGTAACTCCGTCCTCGACTGTAGGTAAATACTGAGTGGATTCACTTCCTACAGGACTAATTTAGTTCTGAGCATATATTTTACAAAGGATATAATCGAGTAGTCTAACTGTGATGACAACGTGCCATATTTAGCACATAATGTCTTAAGCAATAGTAATTAATCATAATCACACTGCAGAGCACACACAAGCAAACACCCCCACAACGTCATACACGCACGCCTGTTGATCGGGTAATACCAAAACAACATACGCATATTAGATCCAGACATGTTGTCATGTTGACAACGGTAACAGTTTAATCTAGCGGCCGGGATTCCCGAGGGCTTGTTCGAACATGATGGATGATGTCTTGAGAACGTCTTTACCCTTACCACGAATTTGCGGCGTTGCAATGGCTAGTATCTGCGAAAGTATCTGGTTTGTTTAATAGTTTAAAATCACGGTGATAGTGGATTTTATCTTCATTGCAAATCAGTCCAATTCTTGAATAAACCAATTTAGATTGTAGGACCGTAGGTGGATATCTTCAATATAAATAAGACACACATAGAGCAATGAGAGATCCGTGCCAATATCGAGTTTTCAGTTATCATGTTTCCTGGTATATCTTCATGTCAGCATTCCCTTAATTGTGTCTTAATTTTTTCAGTATAATTGAGCATTTTAGTAAAAGGGTGAATATCTGATCGTTTCTACCGCCTAATTTTAGTGGCATAATTTTTGCCGAAGTTTCTAAACGTCTTTATACTTCGACATTTGTTTAAGGTACCGTGCCTACAAATGACACATAGTAACGAATAAAAACATCGACAAAACATCCAAAAGTGTCCCAATTTGTCGCTTATGATAAAAAATAAAACAGTGAAAAGTAGTGAAGAAAAATCCAAGTCTACCGGAGCTCTTCATCGAGGGCATCAGCTTTCGCAGCTGATGCCCTCGTCATTAGACGAAAATAGAATGAATGGGACAGTTTCATTACATTTTGTTACAATACATTCTAAGAAAATATTATTCAATACGTGTAATTAAGTATCTACATATTATTATCAAACCATGATCGTGATTAGAATGGGATTCAAAAGTACTGTTGACACAACCGTGTATAAATCAATCTACATAGGATATATTAATAGTTATAGTCATATATTCGTAGTGCAAGTGCAAATACTTACAGACAATAGATTAATTAATCACTCACTGCATCTATAAACAACTCTTTTTTTGGTTAATTTTGTGTCATTTGTTGTATCAATAGTACTTTTTAATCCCTTTCTGATTCTGGTTTGATAATACTTTTTACATTATTGATGCACGCTTGCAAATTGTAATGCGTTATACCTATTGCTGCATGTCATTTAGAAGTTAAAAAAATGTGTGCATGAATTCCAGAAATCCTTTCTCTTTGGCCAACATTAACCAACCCAATTAATTAAAGTACAATTATAATAATTCACATTTTCTGTGTAAAATTATCCAAGTTCGCCGAATTCAGAATATAGGTACTGTACACATTTTTCAGACCAATTTCATGCGTACTTCTTATTCATAACATTTCATATTTTCTACATACTTTCATATTTTATTTGCTGATCAGAAAGACCGAAGCATTTTTTTTTCAAGCGATCTGAATATATTATTATAATATGATTTTAATATTAATGAACACAACATTTTATCTTTTTTTAATTCTTGATATATGTAGGTATATTTGACAAAATGGGTTTCGATTTGGAGATATGAAAAAAAATGTGAATTCTGTCAATTCTTGGTTTTCTAAATTTAAAGACTTTTTTTTAACCGATTATTGGATAGTGTAACATGTTTTTTTTTTCATAACGAGCCAAGGAGTTACAAAATAGTCCCAGTTATAGAATACCGGATATTCAAGGTAAAGAGGTAAAGCTCATACGAGTAGATCCAGTATACCTAAACGAAAAAAATTTTTTGCTAAACCGTGGGAGTGATTCTATTTCTACAGTATTAGTCAAAGTTATCGGGCCCAGTAAAATCGGATGACTCAGAGGTGCTTAGAGTCAAAACAGGATCCACGGAAGGATTACAGCCTCTCGCGTCATTATTCAGGGCCGAGATTATCCTCCTGGAGAAGCTAGAAACATATATCTATTTTAATACTTGTTTAAATTTTGTAGCGTCGTGAATTCGTTTGTTACTTTGATATTCACTGGATGACTCAAGTTTACCAATGCCAGCATTTATTTTTCAGGGACTATTATAAAGTCGTACACAATCCCTCTAACTTCCATATTCGAGGAATATTCCATGCCTTTGTACATTTCGGCTGCTCAAAGTCAAATTCAAGTATGTCCATTTTAGCAAATTTTACAGGAGAGCAAAAAAACGTAATTTGTCATTTTCATCGACAATTAAACTCAAAATTAATTCAAATTTACTGTCATGGCGTTTAATATTATAATGTAAATTTTTTGATGATTTTTATTTTTATTGCACAGTTTAATCACAAATAATAAGAAATGTTTTCAGCTTTGTCGCACACGCACATATTGGGAACAACCGTCAACGTAAAAACAAGCAAGTCTGATATGCTTGACTTTAGGTTTGTTGCGTTGTACTAAAATGTAGGGCAAAATGAGTCATTTACGTCTTTTTGCTTTTGTTATGAAACGTATTTTGTCGAATTCTCTAAAACAACTAGATCGAATATGTTCAAAATCATGTTGCGAGTAGATTACATCATGTCTCATATTTCTGATATTTTTTCACATTTTTTAGACCTGCCGATAAAAAATTAAGGGGTGGAAACTCATTTTTTTAGACTTTCTGGACTATTATTTGTGAAAGTATTCCACTAATCAAATTATTGGTAAAGAAACCATAAACTTATTTTAAAAAACCTATCATATGATGTATTACAAATTAACATTTGGATAAAAAATGTTTTTTGACATTTAGATACATGTATGGGATGCCCCCTCTTAAAAATTATTATTTTGCAATTTATATTCAAAACTCAGTAGCAACACACAATATATACCTTGAGCTGAAATTTCATAAGCGTACGCTAAACAGTTACAACAGAAACCGCTGTGACATACAGACGGACACACAGGCAGGACGCAAATGACTTCCGCTTTTGCCACTTGGGCTACGGAACCCTACAACAGTATTATTACTGTTCTTCCTATTCTAATTATTAACAATATTATAAATGACCATTTTATTCCTAAATTATCTAATTTATCATAAGTATTGTTTTTAATTTTTTTTTGCCATAAAATGGTAGTAAAATTGACAAAATGATAAAATATTGTTTAATTAGCATATAACCAAACCTGATAGGTAGTTCTTCTTCCTAGTGTTTTCCTGGCTTTTGGTACGGCTCAGAGAGAGCCTGGTAAGCTGATAACCAAACGTCATAGGTAGTATTCTACATAATATTTATTTTCTGACTTTTATTGAGATCGAATGTTTTCCTATACATTTAACATAGACTCTGCAGCAAGGCCATAATATTTTTAATTACTTAAAAATCTTAAAATATACGTTATAAACGTCTGATTACTTTAAAAGCCAAACGCTGAAATCAAGCATCTCCAGAGACAATTTGAATTTCAAGTATCTCATTTAGAGATACTGCTTTCCAGCTTGGATCTGGACCAAATGCTTGGTTTTAGCGTAGCTGTTGAGGGAAATTCGACAAAGCTGAAAACATTTCTTGTCTATAACTTCAAAAATAAGGGGTTTAGAAGAAAATTTTTGATGCAGAAAAATGCGTTTTCGGTTCCTTTTTCAAAATAAGCAGAAAAACAAAAACTGAAAAAAATGGACATACTTGACTTCAACTTTGGGCAGCCGATTTGTGCCTTTGTGTCTTTGTGTGTATCTTTCCAGTTGTCCAGTGCATCTGCATCGATACATTGCACTGTAGGTATTTTGATAATCAGCAGTTTGAACTAAAGGTCAAAGAGGTCATTGGACAGAAGAAGTATTTAAATTATGTCCCATTTGTGATTTTTGAACTCGAGGTATCTAAGTAAAGATCATTTTGTGAACCAAAGTTTACTGAAAATTAATAGTAAATAAATGCTACTTCATTAAAGTTTACTACGTTGTGATCTCATTACGAAACTTTCGTACGAGTATTATATTCTAGAAGAAGACTTATACGTTCGTTTATAAACTTTGCTAGCACTAATAACTCTCTAGGGGAAACCGTACACAACGCTAATAGGGTTACATCATTATCTTCAAGTCTAATAAAAAACGGAGGGCTTCCATAAAATAATATGAATTATAGTGAGATAATACGGAAACCTTTGTAGTCTATGAATGATATTGCAATAGACATATATTTGTGTTTATTATTTGTCATAAATAATCAAACCGATCTCAGTAGGCTTATGAGGTCCCGTGTTTAAACTTAAGCGTCTATATCGTTGTTGTAACGAGTAACACGATAAACGACAAACTCGTGATCATCATAAGCCACCTGATTCCTTAAGCTTAACCACTATGAATTGGTTGTGCAAGCGATGGTTGTGATAAGCGTAAATAATACGTTTGTCTAATCGACCTATTGAATTAATTCTAAATAATGCAGTTCTTTGTTCTTGCCTTTTTGTCATTCTCGGCATGCATTCTGTAAGTAGTAATTTATTCTGACTCTAGGCTAATTTAATTTGGTATTCAATACGAACCCCATCTCATTTCTCATTAGTGCATTCAAATTCTAGCACTTGCCAACCAAACTAACCAATATTTTAAGTAAAATTCTCGTTATGTTATCTAAACTGCAGTCATGATGAAAAGGTGAAATTACACGTGTTCAGTGAAATTTATAGGCAATTGTAAAACTACTTAAAAAAATATCTGCTCCGTCCAAAATTATTTCTGAGATCATGAAATTCGGTTGTGATGCACAAAATTACAGACGATTCTCATTTCATTCGGAATTTGTTAAAAATTTAATGACTGTTTATAGTTCCCATAAGAAATATATTCAGTAAAAAATATTGTTACCTTCCTGCAGCCCTGACAGTAACAATTGCTAGTGAATTTTGATTTAATGGTGCAGAAAATAGAATAGGATTTCATTTGTCCGAGACGTTTTAATAGACGTCTCGGCGGCAGGATGTTAATGATTATGCTACATGATTCATATTGTTTAACCAAGCAGGCAGTTCTGACGTGATTAGATTATTTCATTTATTTCCGTAATTGTAATTTTCTACGAATATGCCCTACACATGAAACTTCTCGTCAGTGCATTGCTGTTAGTACATGTACCTATAATATTACAAGTACGTACTCGTATCAGCGTCTAGGAAATACGAGAGCGCAGCAGTGCCCGTTCTATAAATTGATTATACAATATAATGGATATTAACGTATATATCATACAAATCTGAACGTATGACGACAGCTACGTTACCGAAGAACAACAAACAATTTCCGACGCGCCTAACTCGAGGAAAAATTCGTAATAAGCCATTAGTTATGCGAGAGGGAGCGTATGAAGCGTGGGCTCGGCGCTGAGCTCTGAGCGGTTAAAATCAATTCGACCCACGAATACAGTGATCGTCGGATATATCAGAGTGCCAACGGTGCTCAAAATTATCTGAACATACACTTTAACGCAATGACAATAGAGACTTGTTCAGATATTTGTGCGCACCCTAACACCCTCTGACATAACTGACAGCGACGGTATTAGTAGCTCTTGCTGTATGAGCTGTAAAGCTCGCACTATATCTCCAAATGGATTGGGAATTGTTCGACTGTTTTCTTTTAAAGGCTAAAATAAATGGAGATTATTTTGGGGACCGATTAGTGCAAAAAACCTAAATAGTGGTTCCTATAAAATGTTGACCGCAATAATATAATTTATATGTACCTACGTGATTATAACAACATGCTTGATTATACGAGTAATACCAATGATATAATAAGTAAAGATATGTTACACCGGCTCTAAAATTGAAGCGCGCAGATTGTGATAATTCTAACAATCGCTCTTAGTTCTACTCAGACCACCGTGAGGTGTGTACCACTGCCGAGTTCTCGCAAACCACATGAACTGCGCCCTAAAATGTCATTTTATGTTTACAATAGTGAAAACTACGAAATAAAATGCAAAAATGCCCTTGACATCAAACATCATGCGCAATTAAACTGAATTATATATTTTAACCCTTATTAGGACAGAGAATTATTTTTCTGCAACTGAGAAACAGAGGTCAATTTATGAATAAGTTTGGCACCGGGATTCAGAAAATGTATGTGAAAAGTGGAGGGGGTACGTTGAAGGGGGTGATTTTTGGTGGGAAATTATTTCCCCTTGTTCAATGAAGACTACGAGAAAAATGGGCTTAGAAATCCAGATTATTTTGTTTTATTGCAGTTTTTTGAATGATTTTTAATATTTCGGTTTAAAAAAAATGCGAATTGATTTGTACTAAATCATCAATTCATCACCATCGAAGTCAGTTACTCCGAACATTTGATCTAAACGCATTATCTATCATGATTTCATCATCGGGCTTTCTTAGGTAAGTTTCTGATAGACCATCGCCGTAAAATTCGTCATCATCAGAATCAATATCATCTGATCATCATCATTATCATCATCATCATCAGCCAATTGACGTCCACTGCTGGACATAGGCCTCCCCCAGAGAGTTCCACAAAAATCGGTCGTGAGCTGTCCGCATCCATTGGACACCCTTTCCATGTCGTCGCTCCATCTTGTGGGGGGCCTTCCCACGCTGCGCCGTCCAGTGCGTGGTCGCCACTCGAGAACACGCCGACCCCACCGGTCATCGGTCGTCCGGGCAATATGGCCAGCTCACTGCCACTTCAACCTGGCGATTCTTCGGGCTATGTCAGTCACTTTCGTTCTTCTGCGGATCTCGTCATTCCTGATGCGATCTCGCAGAGAAACCCCGAGCATTGCCCTCTCCATCGCTCGTTGAGTGACTCTGAGCCTCCTAATTAGTTCCATAGTGAACGACCACGTTTCAGATCCGTAAGTAATCACTGGCAACACACACTGGTCGAAGACTTTCGACTTGAGACACTGCGGTATATTGGACGAGAAGATATTGCGTAGTCGCCCGAACGCCGCCCAACCAAGTCTCATTCGACGATTGATCTCCTTCTCGAAGTTGGAATTACCCAGCTGGACTGTTTGTCCCAGGTATACATATTCGTCAACAACTTCGAGTGTAGAGTTTCTAACTTTCACTGGAGTTGGTACGAGTATCTCATGGACGTTCGACATGATCTTCGTTTTGTCCATGTTTATCTTAAGACCAACATCTTCAGAGACTACTGAGATCATCGAGCATAGTACTTAAGTCCTCCATGGTCTCAGCTATGACTACTATATCGTCGGCAAACCGAAGGTGTGTGATGTACTCGCCATTGATGTTAATGCCAAAGCCCTCCAGTCCAGAACCTTGAAAACATCTTCCAGTGCAGCGGTGAATAATTTAGGAGAGATAACATCTCCTTGTCTTACTCCCCGCTGCAATGGAATTGGTTTCGAGTTCCGGTCCTGGAGGCGAACTGACATATTGGCGTTCTCGTACAAGCACTTCAGCACTTCAATGTACCGGTAGTCTACTTGGCACTGCTGGAGAGACTGTAGTACAGCCCACGTCTCGATCGAATCAAAGGCTTTTTCGTAGTCCACAAACGCTAAGCAGAGGGGCAAGTTATACTCCTCGGTCTTCTGTATAACTTGACGGAGCGTGCGTATGTGGTCTACGGTGCTGAAGCCTTTTCTGAAACCAGCTTGTTCAGGAGGCTGGATGTCGTCGAGCCTGCGTGTGAGACGGTTTGTGATTATGGTAAAACCCCCCCTAAAATATGGCGACTCCCAGTGCTCTGGGTTTGGTAGCGGTCAGGGCACTAGCGGAGTCAGGGGTGCGAAGAATAATCTGATAAGTCTGATAAATTGTAAAAATGGTCTACTACATCTTCTATCTCCTTCCTACGGAATATTTTCTTAGGCGGTGCTATTTTGTAGTGAATTTAAAAGGAATATTAAAATCACAAATCAATAACCTATATATGCATGGTAAAAAGTTATAAACGGGTACTGATTGAGTACATCTGAGTTTAAAAAAAAACAATAAAACGTTAATTTTAGTGAAATTCGTATTATAACACAACAATTTGTTTGATATTTTCGAAAACGTATTATATGACCACTTTTGCAATCATTTTTTTAATGCCATGAATGAACAAAGGGAATTATTTTCCCACTTGGACGTTTAACTTCAAAGGACAATTTATCAGGAAAATTAATAGTTTGAAACAGTATTTTATATTTGTAATAACAACTAATACATTATATTTTATGAAACTGGCAGCAAAAATTTCTTACCAGATTTTTATTTCTTAAATCCAAGCACACTTCGCCGACAAACACCGTTTTTTACAATTTTTCACTATCTTTGACTTTGACATTGACAGTTGTTGACATAATGAAGATTGAGTGAAAAGTGTTGCCAATAAAATAAATCGAATGTTAACCAGAAGTAAGGAAACACATAGTAAACTTTATAAAGTGTTGCTTTGTAAAAAAATACTCGGTCGTAATAGGAATAGACGAAGTGGGAAATAGTATCCCCTTGTACTAATAAGGGTTAATTAATTTTACTATTTATTGAAAATAAATAGGACGCCATTTTGACGTTTTTGAAAGACTTCGAGAAAAAGACAAGCTTATGCTGTTTAAGATAAAGAGTAACAGAGATAAAACAATGTTTATCAATAACAACCTTAAGAATGCACGCGCAATTGTCAAATGCTAGTTGTCTCTTTTTTATTTATTAAATACGAGTATATGTATTTTGCCATCTCTTTTACGCATTTTGAAGTATGAAGATAGGTGTATGTCAACTGTCAATAATCCTTGGTGTATGATGTGAAGTATTTATGTCGCTCATTTTGTTAGAGTATAACGTATCTTTACTTATATATCATTGAGTAATACTCGCTTTCAGTACGGCTTTTAGCGGTAGCCTGCTACCGCTCGCTGGATGCAAATGCTAGCACCGTTAACGTACGGCTTGCTGTAGAGGATTTGTTTAGGTATACAAATTACAAACTATCTTCTATACTTACTTGTACTCTTCCTTGTGTGAACTACAATATCTTATTTTATTTGCCCGTCTGACCATGCATAGGGGGATTTGAGCAATTTATTTAAGGTAGCGGAACGCCTGTCACTCATACCAGTAACTCGCGTGATAAAGGGATCGCACAAACGAACTGTGACGCGGGTAAAACTTTGCGTCTCGGCCAAATTTGCGTTTTTGTACTGCTTTTTCCCCGTTTCAGTACGCGCAAACAGCATTTACGTAAACGAAAGCTTAAATTTCAAAAACGAGCAGAAGTAAATGAATGTTCAAATCCTATTTCATCAGCATCGCCTCCTCATTATTGTCAGTAACAATAGCAGGAGAAGATCAATGTCTTTTGTTTCACAGCAGTGTTCAACAAAATAAATTATTTTGCCGAATGATGACAGGGACTCAGACAAAGCTAACTGGTTTTGGAAGAAGCCTATCTACACATACGAGTACAATCGTCAACACAGCTAAATAACTGAATACAATACTTTGTTAAATGTGTTCTCCTTTCTATATCGAATTTACCAATAAATGCAGACAAATAGCGATATCAGTCGACAGTAAACGTCAATCGACAACATAAATAGGCACGGCACTGTTCGATTTGTATGTTTTAATGCTACGCTTACTTAACGTTGCAGTATTAATTTTCAGGGTAAACTTTGATCATAAAAATTGGACTTCTTAAGAACAAAGTTCGTACTGAGCATACCAATCTGCGACCATATATAACATGGACGTCTAACGCCAGCTCAAAAATGCCCCCAAAAGCAATTGTTAAATTGTGCCAAGATGGGCAGGACCACAGAGCACGGACCTCTTTAGTGTGTAACCTTAGAGATAGAGGCGGCCTTGGCTGTCATTTTCATAGAAATCGACCGTGTCAGGTAATTTTGACATGTTAATGTAAATAGTGTTGTGGTATGGCTCGATATTTTTATCGATAGATTAAAACCAACAGTTATTTGACTAAAAATGTTACTTGAAAAAAGCTATTCAAAAATTCTCATTTTTAAAATCTCATTAAAATGATGTCGTTATGAATGATATAAAAACAGTAAAATTTATACATTTATTTGAATGTATATTTACAATAAGTACCTACTTACATTAAGTTGTTAGCTTTAAGGTTAGAGTTAAACAACAAGTGTTAAGGGTAAGGCTAGACAGAGGTTTATTATGGAGTTTTAAAGTTGGACAGGCATTGGATGACAATATAGACCTTGGATTTGTTTTTACAAAACAGTCATTTTGGAAGTGGTCCGAACAAATTGTGTCGTGTTTTTGCGAAAACCAGTTCAACTTTCCAGTCGCCGTTATCCAGCGTTCTCTGACACAAGGTTCTATAGGAAATCTAAAAATTAAGTCAGAATTTCTTAAACTATATGTTTTTGTATAGTTGCTTCATTGTCTGCACTCTAGATAAATATTATATTATTGCTAAATATAAATAAATAAATAAATGTTTGGGGGACAGTCTCATACAGATCAACCTAGCCCCGAACTAAGCAAAGCTTGTACTATGGGTGCTAGGCGACGATATATACAGTCGCCTCTCGTTAATTCGAAACTCGAAGGACCTATCCCAATATTACGATTTATCGAGAGTTTGAAATATCAAATGGTCGGAAATATTCCGGAGAAAAAATGAAAGTACGAGGTGTTAAGTAATAATCAACTGTTATTTCTTAAATGCATTTTTTTTTCACTTTTCTTCCCACCTACTTCCACTTTTTCGATTAAGTCCTTATTTTCAGCAATCGTCAAGCATCTAATACTTTCTAGGACTCATAACTAACGTAAACTTTTAATCTGTACACATAACCAACGGAAAAGTAACTTAACTGAGTGGCAAACGCATATGTAATTAACAACAAATGCTCGTGCAACTTTTCTAAAATGTGGGGTACTTGCCTCTTTAATCTCATAACTTTGAATTATCGAATGTTTGACGCCCACGAGTTCGAATTAACGCGTGGTTTTATTGTGTAGCTATTACTTTTTTGTTTGAATTACCAAGTGTTTAAAAATGTATTGAATTTTTTCGAAATAGCAAGAGATCTTCTAGGGAACTCGTGATAACTTCGAATTATAGAGAGGTTCGAATTATCGCAGGTTTGAAATAACGAGAGTCGACTGTATATGTACTTAAATAGAGAAATACACATAATTATACTTACTTATAGGTACATAGGAAACGTCCGTAACTCGGGAACAAATTTTGAATTTCTACTAACACCGTTTAGTTGTAAGAGTTTACATAGACTATCGATAACAAATTCAGCGTCGTGTCTCTTCACTATGTCTCTCGCCCATACTAATTTTATATTGAATTTAATATAACTTTTTTTACTTACCTGTGATAGGAACGTTTGAATTTTGTTTATTAACGTACGTAGACTAGTTCCTGCACCAGATTACAGAGCAATGTAGCATTCTTGGTATATTTTTATAGTTTATATACCCATGACGTCCCGAGAGGTACTGACAGCACATATGCGTAAAACGCATATGCGCGGCACGGGTTTTGTCTGTCACGCCGTCTCTCTATAGGCGCCCTAAGAGTTCCAACCTCCTTGGGCAGGACGTAGCGCTTTTCTTAACACCGCGCATATTTCGGCGCAACATCTTTGACAAATGTTTAAAGAATATAGCCAATCAAAACTTTGATGGACCAATCACAACTATTTTTAAATGGCGGTTTAAGTTTTTATAGGTTGATATTGACATTCATTACCGTGATGCATTGAAGAGGGAGTGACAGTTGTCAAATAAAATTCAAGACCGTTTTTGAAAGGCAATTTAATATGGCGTGCGGCTTCCATGTTTTATTTGTTCGTAGATACCAATCAATTAAAATATTTAGGTTTGAGACAAGAAATGGTTAGTTGATTACTTAAGAAAAACTAATTGCAGTATATTTTATTTACCTACTACAAAACTACTTTCCTATTTTCATAAGCATTGTGTCCCAAGTAAATATACATTTTTAATATTCGCACTTTTTAAACTCGTTTCAGTTTGCTGGGAATTTCGCTTATTTGCTGCGGTGAAATAGAACATTTTGTTCTCCCGCAGTTGGCAGCTCATTATACCCGGTCTACTCAAGAACGAATGGCGAGAACTTTTCAGAACAAAAATTACGTGCAAGTTTTACACACATTTAAGCTGAGCACAGTTTTTAAAGCGGTATATACGAGTAAAGACTTTCTGGTCCTGATATTATACGTATACTTATTGTTAATACTTCATGCGCATCTTAATCTGGCTTTGAATTCTACGAAAATATTTTACTATCGAAGAATTCAATTCCTAACGTAATAAAATGTATTTCTAGTAGGTATGCACATTTATACTTCTAAATAAACTTAATATTTGTTCAGTCAAGTCCATAAATTTGAATAGATGGTTTATTTTTTTACTGTATTGTAACAAGGTACCTACACGATTTGTATAATTAATAATATTATAACATGAACTTGTTAAAAGAACAAACATTTTGTAAACATAAAATAAGAACTGTATTTTATGTTTACTTTATCTACATATTTAGATATCGAAAATAAATTAAGGGCAATCTGGGCAATTATCTTGTCTAAAATTCGGAATAATTCAAGCCCAGATTTAACTTTATATTAAAGAACATTTCACAAGTCTTTAGGACCATTCATTGCGACAGCTTTTCAGTTGGAGCAGAAGAGCACTTGAGTTTGAAAACCTTTCCTCAGTGATTTATGACCGACTGTGTTCATTTGAATCCATTTATTATGAGGTTCTGAACTTCCAACTTCACATAAAGGATTCAAACCCCCTACTAGGCAATTGAGTAACCTTTTTAACAGGAACTTTATTGGTAGCTTTAAGAAATTCCCTTCCATTACTGGAGAAGTAGTGGTTACACCCGTACATAATGGCACCTTTATTACTGAAAAGCCAAGAAATAATTGCCTACCAAGCGTGTTCTAGAAGTGAGTAAATAAGTACGACCGTCAAAACTTATGTAGATACGAGGCACGCAATTGGGTTAGTATACGTTTACGTATTATAATTCGAGTATGTATATGTTATTTTAATGAGAATAGGAAAAATAATCTAAGACAATTTGATATGACATGTACAAAAACATTGCGGCTATTCATTATAGGTTAGTATGGGTATCATTTGATCTTATCAACTAACATCCTCAGCTGAAAAAGTATTGATAGTTAATTAAACCTGCCAAAAACGTATTGTGATAAATACTTTTAATATTCAGTTTGCTTAATTAGTTAGGATGATACAGACAAACTATCGAGGGCTCTGCTAGTACGATTATCTACTTGAAAATGATAAATTCATGTCTTTATAATTTCATGATGTTTTTCTATATTAGTTTTCTATTCAAATTCGCTTTTTAGCTAATACAGAAAACAATAACAACCTTCTGGGACATTATGATACCTACAGAGGGATTTCAACCTAATAAACAATCGCTTTCGAAAATAGTAATTATATGAATATAAAGTTGAAAAAGGTAGTAAAACAATTTATGTACATGAATTCGCCCAGTTGCATTTTTAGTCTAAACATATTAATTCAGCAACCAAGTGAAAGGGATATTTTGAACATAATTGTATGATAGTGTGATGACTAGTATCTAGGTAGGTACTTACAGATCTAACAACAATATCGCATATTATTATCTAAAGCTACCTTTTATTAAATTAAACACTAAAAGATAAGGTGTACATGATACAGCAAGTTATAAAATAATTTTCCCAAATTAACATTTTACAACATTTCCTAAAGAGAAAACGATCTTCATATTTTAAAGTGACCAGTATTAGAGTTGAGTGAGAAACTGAGTCAGTATAGAATGTAATTATAGAAAAATATAAGGGAATTGTGAAATAAAGGACATAAACATAAATACATTTATGCGATTTTCAAATTGTTACGGCGTACTTAAGTTATTTGATGTCTAAACTTCGTATTGTTTTATCGAACACTATACACTTTCTTTCCTTGCAAGACCGAAGCTCTTAAATGGATGATGACAATGATGACGCTGCTTTAGTCTCATTACCTACTACTACCTATACTTTCGTTGCAGATCAAATAAACCTATAAACACAAATCAATGTACTAGATAGAACCAGTTATGTATATAGGTATCTTAAATATTGCTCAATATATACCGGCACTTTTTGATGGCACATGAAAGAAAATTGGTTGCGTACCCGATGAATAATCTCAAAAAGGGAAATAGGGTTCAACGAATTATAAAGATGAACAATGTTTTAACTCAACAAATAGGTACACGATTTATGGAGAATACGTGGAAGATCCAGATTGCGTAACAAAAACGTACCTTTCAATAACCGTAAGTGTTATCTCGCGAATATGAATACAAGGTACCAGTACAGTCGACAAAAAATCTGGTTTACCACTTTTCGACTCTATTCAGTTGTAATATTTAAAGTCGAAAAGTGGGAAACCACATTTTTGGTTGACTATACACAATGAAAGATAATACTCGCTCCTACTTGAACTTGGAGTTAGGTACTATAATATAAGTTATTATTTAAAAATAATAATAAAGGTAGGTTTAAACCAGTGGCCAGCATGGCCAGCCAAGCACCAGTGGTCGGCTTTATATAAATAAATAAATATCTGGGACATCTTACACAAATTGACCTAGTCCCACGGTAAGCTCAATTAAGGCTTGTGATGTGTACCAGGCGACGATATATATAATAGATAGATACATATAGATACTTAAATACATAGACAGCCATGACCAAGGAACAATTATTTGCGATAAATAAATACCCAAATAATGCCCTCGCCGGGATTCCAACCCGGAACCTCCAGCTTCGTAGGCAGGGCCACTACCGACTAGGCTACCTCCGTAGCTAACAAAATTAAAAAGAAATTTAAATTATTTATATGACTTCAAAAAGTGCGTTCAGTCACCATCAGATATATCGAAGCGGACACACGGTGCTCAAATTACCTGAACATGCACTCTAAACGCCATGATAATAGAGGCTCACATATTTGTGAACATTCTGGCTGCTCTAATGTACGACGACTGTTCCATAATTATATTTCATATTCTTTTTCACACCACCTATTCGAACACGGGAAGTTTCTTCCCTACTAGCAGGGATCAAAGTGGCACTTTTCTGTTCAAGGACTTTCAATTGCCAGCCTAAAAAATTACAATGAAATATGAAAATAAACAGTACGTTCATAATTGATAAAAATTTCTTCAGAATCGATTATTTGCATAAATATTAAATATGTGATATATCTTTTATTTTTCTCATAGGTGGTGTGAAAAGCAGTATGTGTCACACGGTATCAAAATATTTCGTCTTGGGCGTTAACGCTTGAATCCTTCATTACGCTCAGGATTCCACTTTAGAATCCCTCCCTACGGTGTCGGGATTCGATTGTGGAATCCGTCGCTCCATTCAGGATTCAATATACGCCCACGCCGGAAATATATACTATTTTGATCCCTTGTGACACAATCTACTATTTCCACTTGGACAGCTGCCACGGTGCTCAAAAGTATCTGAACAAGGATTGTTGAGCGATCACAATAGAGGTTTGCTTAGTTGTTTGTGAGCACCCTGGCGGCTCTGACATATTTGATGGCGACTGTACAATATGTAGGCAGATTGAGATAAAATTTTATGAACATCAGCTCATTTCATTGTCTAAGTAAAAGTACTAACTAAATAATACTTCTGTATTACGCCTATCCTCATTTTTCTGCTATTAACGGACGCAAGACACAAAAACTGTTGCTAACACAATAACAAAGAAATGGTGCTCTAAAAAGGACAAATAATTGTCGGTAATAGCTGGAAGTAATGTTCAGTAGCACGGAGCCCATCACAGCGTGTAATGGGTAATTTCCCTTGGCCATAAATGTTTCGCCTTCACCTTACATTACCACGTAAAAACGTCAATTTTTGAACACAATGTTTAGTGTAATGTTAGGCGAGGCTGAGTAATGAGTTCATTCGGGTCACGTTCTGTTGTAAAAAGAAAAACAAAGCCAATTGGAGGAAAAAATATGGGTCGAGAGGGGAAAGAGTGGTTTGTTTATGGTTTTGTTGAATATCACTGTATATTTAACGGTACATTTTAGTAATTCTACTCCTTCATAATCAAAGAACGCCTTTTTCAAAAGGGCCATAATTACATGTATAAATTGTGCCATTCTTCAATGATATTTCTGCATATTTTAAAATAAAAATAATTTAAACTGTCCTAGAAAAACTGGTACCTAAACAAAATGCATCATCAACGCAGAAGTAACTTAATTTTTGTCCCATTCCGTATCTCGGAGATGAAAGGAAAACTTTCAGAATAACAAAACGCTAAGCCCAGCTTAGTGCGTCGTTTCGGACCCCTGATTAACTATCTATTCGTGAGGTCCCGGATTTTTTCTGACTCGCTGAATTCACTCCTATTTAGTTTTACTTAATTTATTTTTGCTGGAAAGATACCTTATAAAAGTTATAAATATCGGCTTATAAATTCAAGGCTTGGAGATAGTGCCGAAACAAGTTGTGCCTTTGCGTTTTGTTAGCATTAAAGCCATTACGCCGCGGCCACGACATCGGTCTAAGGCGACCGGCTTAGCGGAAAACGTATGGTGCTCCCTCTCGTACCTATATCGGCATCCCGCTCGCACTCATGGATTCGCTCGCCGCTGTTAGCCTTAGACCGATGTCGTGGCCAGGGCATTAGGCCGCACATTACCCAAATGTGACTAAGTCTTTATTTTAATTAATTCATCAAATAGCCAGTAGTTTTTTTATTTTGTATTCCGGCCATTTTCTGCAACTCTATATCAAACGTGCCTATTTTGCGTAGTCCTAACGCTGGTCCAGTACATGTTCGGAACTTTTCATACACCCTTAAATTTCTTCACAGATTTATGCAGGTCACCTCACGATTTTTCCTTCACCGTAAAGCACTAGTGAATATCAAATAATATTTAGCATATAAGTGTTTGAAAACTCATTGGTACGATCCGAAGATTGGCCTTACAAACGGTAAAACTGGTTTGTTGGTGGTAGGACCTCGTTCAGGGTCCGCCTGGATAGCTACCACCGTCTTACCCGTTTTCGGTTTGCGGATAATATAGCCGGTGTAAATTTGCACAAATTTTGAACAAGTAAAAACAAAATAAAAAAATTAAATTTAACTTGTGTCTCAATGCTAAATTAATTTGTATACAATTGTTAATTACATTGGATAGTTTTGTCGGGTTTGGCATCTTTCTTTAGAAATTATGGCCAATTGAGTAGAACAATGTCGCACAACTGCATGTATTTTCCACAAGACACTTTTGCTAAGGCCAAAATCGACGATGATTCTGATTTTTTAGAAGAAGGCAAGATTTGAAACACTGTTTTATAAAAATCTCGCATTCTTTTCGTTTCCAATAAATGATATTAGAAACCCTAGTGTAATGTAACAATTTGGCTACAGCCACTTTTCAGAAAGAGCTCGAATAAAGGAAATTACGTTAACCCGAATCACAAAATCGAACAGGGAGCTCAGAAATACTTCTAAATATGACAACAAAATTGATGAAAAACATCCTCAAACCATGGGCATTACGAAACATAAACAAAGAGCCAGCCTATCAACACGGAAAATAAAAATAAACTTTGAAAATATGACTTCGCCATTTGATCAAAAAGTGTAAAAAACACTGTTTTTTCAGTAACGGATGTCACGGTGTACGACTTATAGCTAATTTCAATTAAATATTTTTAGCATAATAAGTAAGTATCAATAGACCAATTAACAAGAATATGAAATATAATGAGCAAAGGATTTTTATTTAAAAAGTTTTCCTACAGAAGATAAAATTAGAGGCAAGAAAAATGCTAACATTTGTTTTTTCGACAACAATGGATAAAGTATCATAAAACTAAAGTTATACACTTTGGATTAAAGTAGTTTTTACCTTGCATGAATACTTGTTAAAATCGATATTAAAAAACGTACATGTTCAAGAAAATAATAACGATATCATTTATTGAATATAATATTAAACTTTGTGCAGATTTCATTACGCATACGTTACCTACTGTGTAACTTTCAAAGTTGACGTTGCGGACATACACTCTCAGTAAAAGAATATGGTCCGGTATAATTTTTTCATAGAAAATACTGTGTCCCTGTTTTTTTATCGGATCCGAAAAACATGTAACATTTTCGTGAAATGATTCCGTGGATATAAAAATGGAGTCATGATTAAAAAGCCCGTATTTAAGTGTTTTTCTTACACAGTCAAAAATTTTCCATGTAAAAATTTATCCACTTTACTTTTTTCTGGATTTGATGATGAATTCGTGAATCAATATAATCTAATATTAAAAAGTAGATATTTTAACTATTTAATTATCCTGTAAACTGTAAATATTTGAAAACTTTATTTGAAACCAGCCCGATTATAGTATTTTTACAATTTTCTTTGAAAAATTATACCTAACCCGTATTCTTCGAGCGCAAGTGTATTTGTAGGCACCTTGACATTCCCTACTTGCTAAAATTATATGGTGGTGTTTAAGGAGCTCCTGGCTAGATCTGATTCACAGTACGTTTTCGGCCGTAATTATGCGGTGCATCCTATACAGCCTTATTAAATGCCTTAATATGAAATATTTGATAGGTAGAGATAGTATCCAACGCCAACTAAAAGTGCTCAAAAATGTTTTTTATTATTTTCACGGTGATCGCGATCGTTTTGCCTCGGGCCAATAAATGTCAGTGCCGTTAATGACTGGCAGGTCATTTACTAGTGAGCCGTTTATTGGAAACACGGGCTTCATGTTACGTCAATGTGGGTGGTTTATTTCTAGGTAGCTATTTTGAGTTTTATTTAAGCAGCATGACACAACTGAGGACTTGCCTAGGCAATTATAGTTTTTTTGGCAGAAAACAATAAAATAAAAACAATATTTAAAAAAAATACTATATATTACATACACATGAAACGTAACTCTACATATACCTACATTAGTTACACATATAATGTATAGTGTAACCCCCGTACCTACACATAAATGTCTCCTAACTTAGCAAGCCGCTAAGTATTGTTTGTCCCTTTCGACCTTATAGACATATTGATACATCCGAAAGTGACATACAATATTTATCGGCTTGCTAAGTTAGGAGACGTATGAATAAGAGAATAAATACCTGAAATAAAACTTTAAAGTTATTCCGTATATTAATTAACTTTAACTTCATTCCGACGTTTCGAACACTTTACAGGGTTCGTGGTCTGCGGGCGACTGACAATGGAGGAAATTTAATAGATCTACCTCCGTCAAAATAAGAAGATAAGTACAAAACTACCCACAAACAAAAATATACTAAACACAGACAATACATTTTAAGGGTGGGCGTAGGTACATACTAAATTTGCAAATTAAGCTAGTTATTCGTTACAAGTATTTTCGGAATGAAGACAAGAGACAAAATAAATAATCTACGCCGGTTCTATCCCTACGCCTCTGCCTGAGAAGAATTTATTTCCTGTGTATGATTGCATTGTTAGGAAAGGTATCCCAATATTGGGACCGGGAAGAAACTCAGTGGGACAACTCTTTTCAAAAAACATTTGTAAGTACATCTTCAGATCAACATGCATTAAACCGAAACATATAATTTTGATTCATAAGGAAATTTAAATAATTTTGAAGAAAAATGCCATTACTAAAAATAAATAACTATTTATAGTCAGCATAATACGTGGGCGTCACATAATGCGCTAACTTATTTGTCGGCACTCGAGGATATTATTTCCAACGTAAGTTCTGCCTCTGAAAGTTACACGGGTTACATTACACCGAACCTTTATTACGTTTTGTTATGGGTATGTGCCTTAAAAAAGTTTATCGTAAAGTAACTAAAAGTAAACCAGAAAACTTTTCTGTATCGAAATAGAATTGGTCGCGTAGTGTTTGACTGTTTGTATTAAAGTTATATGTATTATTTAATTTATTATAGGTTCCTAATATATATGTATACCTACATATATTAAGTTTTTATCAGATAAGTGATAAAAACTGTATTTATTTTAATATTAAATGAGGGATGAAAATTGGGTTCTGCTGAAGTAATTAGTATTTATATCGAGATTAACTATCATTTAAAGCTAATACAATTAATTTAATAGCTAAGCAACTATAGTAACGACTTAGTCCAAGGGCCTGGCGTTCTAAATTAGGAACATTATTGCTACCTTGAAATATGGCCTCCATTCATTTCCATAACAATGTCTATATTTCATTCTGAAGCTGGTTAATAGTTGTACAGATTGGTCTAAACCATTTTAGGCTATTTTGGTACTAAATTTATACTCATAGTCAATACACTTATACTACAATACACTTGTTACATTTTTACACCATTTGAAAGTGATCAAACAAAATAACTGTTTTAATACATGTGCTAAAAAGGTGTTCTTTTTTAAGGGCAAATTGATGTACCTTCAGAAAGTGATAGATTTCTGCATTCGTGGATTTTACATAGTAATGTGCATAACCTGGTTGGTACTGGATTGGTGCTGGACTGGTACCTGGTTGGATTTTCTTTCTTTCCTCGCGTAATGTATTGTAAAATATTGTGTGATATTCGAAATGTAGGTTTTTTAGTTCGTATTCAATCACAACGTTCAGCAGCTCCCAAATGATAATATTACAGATTTGCGTATCTATAGGTACTTGCCTATAGCACAAAATCATTTCCGACTTATCCGTATCTAAATATTGCATAAAACAGATATTTTCCGCACTAACGGAAGTATTGCAGGGTATCGAATGTGTCGCGTAATAACCTGACACCGTGCCATAACGGAAGGAGATATTTTCCTTATTTTCCTACCGAGTATTATTTTTACTTAGGAAGTAGGTTATGGAAGCCGTTGTATAAGGATGGGAGGTTATCCCTATATAAAACTTGCTTAGGTACATGACATGTGGGAAATAATATTACGGTTTCATGACGGTAAAGATATGGTAGGAATTATACTACTACTAGGACACGTCGACCACTGTAGGACTATTCATACGAGTATGTGTTGGGCATTCTGACGTACATAAATATAGGACATTAAATTGGACATTAACAATAATATAGAAGTTTATACACAAATAACTATAATTATATTAGTAAATCGACATAAATATAAACATGATTTCAAATAGAAAGTACCCCGCCGAAATACCTATGGCAAAACTATAAAAGTTCCCAGTTGACTATGAGACACTGAGTATGTGTCGTAAATATAAGGGATCCATATACTTCACCGATATTCACAATTGTCAGCCCGCAAATCGTAACGTAATTGCATTAGAAAGATTTATATACATTCATACTTGAACGGTCAGACTTTGTTGTTGTTGTTTATGAATTATGAACAAATACTTATCAATGTTATATCAGAAAACCTTTCATAGAAATTTAAATCCTCAATGTTATTACTAAGCAATAGGCATGATGACTGGCAAGTCAAATCAGCATCTTTTTTCGAACTGTCAAAACGATCACCAAGTATATGTTAATAATAATTATTATGTTATCTCATTGCCATTAACAAATTTTTAAGTATTATTTTTTTGACATTTCCGTGACAGTATTCATTAATTTATGTAATAAAATTGTGTTAAGTTGATGCATGTGATTGGCTTACAAATTAATATTTGCATGCTTAGTTAAGCAGAATGTATCGGACAACTTGAAATTTACCACCATATTATGTATTACTACATTCTTGCAAATAAATGATTTGAATTTGAATTTGAATTTGAAGTATTGAATTTTATATGAAATAGGTACTCAAAAGTGACATCACGTTTGAGTACTGCCAATTGACCTACTCTTTTAAGTTCTTTTCAATTTATTAAATAGAAGTTCTGTACAAAAATTACTGCAATCTACATCTTAGTAATATTTTCTTCGTGTCGTGCATAATGTTAAATAATTTATTTTAACTACAGTCACCATCCCTATTATCGACATAAATTTATCACGGGTCGCGCTCCCTTGAAAAATACTTTTATTTAATTTTACCTAGGTACGTACTGACTCGTATGGTAGAACGTGAGCGAAGCTCCACCTAGTAACACATTACACGGATGAACGTATCTCGAACAGACATTCGTGTTTAATGAGATTCCCGTTGGTAGAGGGTAAAAAAGAAGTAAATTAAGTCGGTTAAGGTATTCCCCAAACTCGTAGCGTAATTGTTTTTATCGCCGAGATTTATCTCTTTGAGTAACTGATAAAGTGAATACAAAAGTAATTCAACACTTAATACTGTTGTAATAACGGTAAGATTGAAACACAAAATATTTTGGATAGTTTTAGTTTGTATTTGCTTTTTTGTCGCTGGAACACTGCCATTCTAACAAGTAAATAGTGAATGATTGGGACAAGAATTTTCGTTTAATTTGTCGGTCGCACCTTAAACTTTTGTTGCCATCAATTTTATTATTAATCCTAACAAAACTTTGGATCCCTCGCGGCACCTAATGACAGTCCCAAATCAGATACCCACCGTTATTTAACATTAATAATAAATAAATATCTTGGGACATCTTACACAAATCTAGTCCCACGGTAAGCCCAATTAAGGCTTGTGATGTGGGTACCAGGCGACGATATATATAATAGATAGATACATATAGATACTTAAATACATAGACAGCCATGACCAAGGAATAAATGAATTTTTGTGATAAATAAATACACAAATAATGCCCTCGCCGGGATTCGAACCCAGAACCTCCAGCTTCGTAGGCAGGGTCACAACCAACTAGGCTACGGATTAACTATTCTTTAAACTAAAAATCTTACCTTACCTCTTGACGTTTTTACGTGGTAATGTAAGGTGAAGGCGAAACATTTATGGCCAAGGGAAATTACCTTAAAACAGAAAATATGTTATTAGAGTAAGAAGATATGTTTAGGCAGCAAGTGTTGTCACGAAAGAAATGAAGTCGTCTGGAGCGAGCCCGAGACATATCACGCGACGTTATGATATTGTACATCATTTACTATCGCTGTGTCATCACATTTCAGAGCCATAAAGAACCTGGATCTGCTTTAAAGGGAATATAAAAGAATTGACGACTTTACCGACCTTATTTCTTATAAGAAACGCAATGAATATTATATTTACTAGTGCCTGTGTGATGAAGATTTGCTCGGATAATAAAAATACGTGTGTATTTATTCTGGGAACTTTCATAAATATTCGAACCCACATACCTACTTAACTTTTGCGGTTGATGCCTATACCGGTCTGAATATTTTATAAAATTAATATTGTGATTTGTTTCACAAAATCGTCTGTAGAAGGCTTGTATTGTGATTATAGCTAATATCGCGGTCAGTGATACAGAACCTTAAGAGCTACAGATTTCAAACTCATTTATATAGAATAAAAAATAACGATTTAGGAGAAAACTATTTTTGTTTTTTTAAGCTCCCAAGTAGTCTATAAAGACAAGTAAGTATTTATTTCAATAAAAGCATGGACGATCACGTAAACGCTTATATTTGCTTGGTATTCCTATAATTTTCTTTAGATCCATTACAACGATTCAAAGTAACTGAAGGTAAATGACTCGTAACACAAAATGTTATGAAAAATTAATTTCATTGAATCAAATTTAGAAAGATGTTCACCGTGTTCATTTCTTGAAAACGGATATACGTCGCTACAAAGATAATAATCCTTTAGGTTAGCTCTTTGTCTAAGATAGTAAGTTTCTCATTGTTTAATTACTGTTTCCCCAAGGCACTCGAGAGTAACATGAGCAGCCTTATAAAGTTATCAGTGCTAATGTAGCGAAAGCCTCCAGACAGGCTTCCACATCGTTTGAGGTTTCACTGTGGGTTTCGCGATCGCTGGGCTGACTGTTTATGTTATATTACTTACATCCGACCTATTACATTAGCCTTAAAGCCTTTGCCGTAACTATGTAGGTAAATATCCCCTCATCAGTGACGACAAAAATGGCGAAAAGTAGTTGTCTGTGGAGTCCAGATCGGGCCTTGTCAGAGACAAAGATTACCAGGCCACCGATTGCTAAGAAACTGCACGCACAACGGCTGCTCAAGGCCAAGTTTTCTATCTGTCCTATTTCACTAGCTACACATCTCAATGAGTATGCAAGAGACAGGTATACATTAGTCAGCTATATTACACAAACCACATGTGACCAGCGATGTCCAAATCGGGCTTCGCCACAGATGCGGGCGGTTGATAAAATTAATGTTAAAATCGGGCCGGGCCACTGACGAGGGGATAGGTACACCAAACTTGATATTCTGTAAAACGTAGTCATAATCGTAGGTACGTATTCATTTGCAATAAAACATAATGAAATTCATGCAAATATTGTAATATCATATGTACAGATATGAAAATTAGAATGAAATACAGAACAATAAAGAATAATGACGGTTAAAGATAAAATGTCAAGTAATAAGGGTTAGCAGCATTATCATATTCGACACATTACTGCGATCGCCAATCCGCTTGCCCTGCATGAGACAGGCTGATGACGATGACGTGACGAATAAGGGTCAAACAATAATAATAATAACGGTTGAATTAACGAACACTAATAAATAGAGAATACAGACTGTCAATAAGATGCTAATTATAATGGTTCAATAAATTAAAATATACATAATAAAAGAATAAAGCTAGGAATAATAACAATGTCAGGTAATATTTATAGTTTAATGCTTCGCAAATAATTCTTTAATCGAGTAATATGGTTTGTTAATGAAATGCTCCTTTAGTTTTCTTTCAACCGCCCTAAAATCTTGGCATAAAACGACCAACTACTGTCCATTACTATAATTGTGATCCATAAGTTCACTTCCTAATGTTCTTCATTTTTTTTTATAATTTAACGCGATGTAGAAATGCTTCTATTTATTTATAACAATTACACTTACCTACTTGAAGACTTCGATTTAGTTTTGGACAATAGTTGGAAGCTTAAGGCCTATCACATTATTGGGCAGCTCTATCACGACACGTTGTCGTCACGCGGTGTCAACATATTTTCGCTACAAAGCGAGAAACCTATTTTATTTTATATTTTTATATTTTACCTATTTTATATTTTGGCTACGACGTAGCACTATAAGTGTAGTCAGATTATAGTAGACAGGAGTGTTAAAATCAGTAAAACATTGATTTGAAACTTGTTTTATGCGCAGGGAAAAATCAATTTTCATTCAATTCCAGTTCCAGCCTGATAGAATTTTGATTCATTGCCAAACTTCAATTGGAATTGATATGTAATACGATTCATCAAAAAATGACAGCCTCGTCTGAAATTGGCATCTTTGAATTGTTTTCTTAACAACATATATCAGATTGGTATTCTCCATTATTTGTTGAATTATTTAATTTCTGTACGTTAATATCCAACTTTATTTGGTACGGCTTAACTTGGATGTAAAGAAACATTGGTATAAAGTTTTATAATTAAAATGATGTTACTGAAACGACTATAACTTATTTTTTTAAATTCATTTACTTGCATTAGTAATAGGATTGTTTAAACCAAACAAACCGGTCAAAAGGATTCGAATTTGTGTCAAACGTTATTATAAACTCTTAATACCAAAACTTGTTGCTTCCTGAACAACACGGTACACATTCAGCCTATGAATTAAATAAGCAATCTAGCAACATCTTTCGAATGGGTCAAGACGCCGCCGTCATAAAATAGGGACTCTCCCGTACCTAATTTAGAAAAAACGTGGAGATCATTGTTAAGTCACGATCGAGTGTTCTTATTGGCGAGGGAATACAACTTTAACAAGTTCGGAGTAACAGGCTGGGAGTTTTGCACAAAAAGTCATTTCATCGTGAGCTTTGTCGAGACGTGGAAAACAAGTTTTTGTTTCGCTCGGGGACGAAGTGACGGGATTACAGGCGTACATTGGCCAGTCTGTTACGAAAAGGAAAGGAGCGTTAAACGAGTAAATGTATTCGATTGATGGAGGAACTTTGAAACCCCCGGCCTTTGGGAGCCAATCTTATGTAGATTAGCGCACAGAGATTTCCATGTATGTACTGTTTTACCATTTATATATTTTTATTTATGAGAGTCGAGTAATTAAATATCATTATAAAGACTTAAACCAGCCACTGCTGGACAAAGGCCTCTCCTATTACCTAAACGTTTGGACGCAATAGTAGGTGAATACCCATAATCTAATACTAATAATACACAACGAGTAGGCAATGTAGACATTATGATTATGTATTAACTTAGTATTTTACACTTATAATAATCGGTGGTCAAATTGAAGTATTTTTGATAGATGCATTATTTGCAACAACGTGCAATACGTATATACTTTTGTAAATTTGATTAGGTACGTAATAAAAATAAGATTTGTACCATATTGGAATTAACTGTAGGCAAAACAATGGAACAACGAATGTACCTATGTAATAAGAATAAAATAATATTACCGTCCTATCACCGCAGGCTTCCAGCAAGCGTGAACGACATATGACAAACCTTAATCCATCGACGTAAGGATTACAAAAGGTCAGTAGCAAGACAATACAATTTAAGCTTGGTAGACGCACATTTAATGAGCAACTCGCCTTAATTAGGATGTGTGTAACATGATAACATCATCATCCAGATCCAAATGTCTTCATTATGAGCGCAGAATATATCTGCAGCATATTGTTTTGTTTCAGTAATAAGGGTGTTTTTGTAACCATGGGACTGAGGGCGGGCTACCGGTGGCAAATTTCACTCAAAAGGTATGGAGTCGTTTTTATAATTATTATTTTAGGCTTGAATAATAAAATTATTCTTTTACCTATTGTACTTAGTACTCGTATGGTACCTCTCTCTACTCGTAAATTGGAAGTAAGTACTTAATATTTATTTTCATAAAACGATTTCAGGAACACCTAAATTTGATGTCGTAAATGTTTTGGGTTATTTTCAATTTCTTTTAACAAAGCGTCATGTAGAATTGCATGTCCATTGTAATTGAATAGTATTGAAAATAATATATCGTTTGGCAGGTATAACTTCTTAGTCTAGTATTTAGTACCTAATGATAATGTTTTGATAAGAAAACGTGTTATTGTGTATTATATAGATATTAAACAACATTTACATTATATTTGTATGTTCGTAAGATAATTTCTATAAGTTTTTTTTTTTTTTTTTTTTTTTTTTTTTTTTTTTTTTTTTTTTTTTTTTTTTTTTTTTTTTTTTTATGTTGGCACAACAAAGTGGCTCCACTCCTAAAAAATATTACACAAAATAAAATTAATCATTTATTCGTTGTCCATTAAATCATAAGTAAGATTACTTAGGCAACTCCATACATTTAGAGTGTAATTTTCCACCAGTACTTCGCCCTCTAGTTATAATAATAATAATAAAGGTTACACAACACATGATCTTTCGCTATTAATATCGTGTCGTGACAGTCGTACAGGTGCTCGACTGCCCAGTATGCTACTTGTCGCATGGTCATTTTATTAAGTTCAGCAAAGAAACGACGGTTTTTGATTTTTTTTATATTTTCGTGTATGCTATGTTTCAGGTGTAACTATTTCCGTGATAGCGATATTGCTTTTAAAAAATACTTTTTTTCTTTACCTCATAAAGGTTCCTGATAAACTTTGATATGTCAAATCGAATTAGCTTATATAAAAAAGTAAGCTTACTTTGTACATGCAATAAAGTTGTAGCGTGTTGTGCAACCCTGCCCAGACCTCTCTTTATGCAAAAATATTCAACTGCAGAGCTGGGGCTATACGAGCACTGTCCTTTTTGACAGCTGCTTGTTAACATCCCCGCTATGTGATTTGTCCCATTTGATGCTTTTGAGACATTTCTGCTAACAAACGTGACTGCAATGTTGATTGTATGGGGTGACGTTCCTTCTCCCCTTTGTTTTCAAAGATATAGGTATTTATATAGAGTACACGAAATAGATAATGAAGTCACTGTAGTTTTGTGAATGTGGGGTCTGTGAAGACTGAAAATAAAAAGTACGACCTATAACCTATGCTATATAAATAATATGATATGAGGTTCTAATAAAAACTAAAATAATATAAGAATATGAATCATATTTAAATATTTATCACACGGGTTACTCACGTAATTTAAGTCGATAATTGCTCGACGATTCAGCCAGCACCCGCTCTAGCAGAGCGCAAGCCCGCAGTACACGTCGGGCTTTGGTCGCGGATACTCCATGATGAGGATCCTCTAAATCAGTGTTTTTCAAAGTGTGGGTCGCGACCCCCAGGGGGGTCGCGGCACTCATCCAGGGGGGTCGGTAGTACACATAATTTAAGATAAACTGTAGGTATTTATTTTATAATTAGGTAGGACAATTTAGTGTGAAGAATGAGCTTGCTTCATCTTGACTAATTTGTCAAACCGAGGTTCCTGTCGCGACACGCTGACAATTAAATCATTTTTAAACGGTTTTTATTAACTTCACCGCGTATCAACTGTCGTCGATGCTTCAAATCTTGTGATCGATTTTTCGACCACTTCTACTGCACCGAAATCAATAAAATTTGGAACTCTTATCACGCCCCCATGACAATGCAATATTATAATATTTGTATCCTCGTATCCTCAAAGCCTGATGCTGCAGACGTACTGCTTACCTTAACTGAGAGTGTTAGACACGTGAAAATGAAAGTATAGCATGTTTGGCATAATCAAATACTAACAGCCTGATCTTGACTTCCAACTCCTCACTCCTGATGCTGCAGTACTGCCTACAATAACCGCAAGGTTTATCTTTTATCGATATCTTGATTTTAAAGAAGTTCTTTAGATATTGTTAAGTAGAAACATGCGAATTTAATACTAACGTCCGACTCCTCAAATCTGATACTCCCGTGTTACTGCCTGCCTCAACCGCTAGGTTTAGCGATATGTAGATTTTGAAGTACTGCTTTAGATATTTGGTAGAAACATACGGATTTCATTATCATCATCATCATCATCATATCAGCCGAAAGACGTTCACTGGTGAATATAGGCCTCCCCCAAAGATTGACACAAGGACCGGCCCTGTGCCACCCGCATCCAGCGACCTTCACTAACTCATGAGTCCACCTTGTGGGGGGCCTACCCACGCTGCGCCTTCCAGTACGTGACCATCACTCGAGAACCTTACCGCCCCAATGACCATCGGTTCCACGCGCAACGAGCCCCGCCCACTGGCACTTCAGTTTAGCGATTTGAAGAGCTATATCGGTTACTTTGCTTCTGCTGCGGATGGTCTCATTTCTAATCCGATATCGCAGAGAGACTTCTAGCATAGCCCGCTCCATTGCCCTTTGGGTGACATTGAGCCTTCTTATGAGGCCCATTGTAAGCGACCACGGTTTAGTACCGTATGTCATCACTGGCAACATGCACTGATCAAATACTTTCGTCTTCAAACCCTGCGGAATATTGAACGAAAAGATACAGACGGATTTAATACTGACTTCCAACTCCTCAAACCTGATGCTGCTGAGACACGTGCCCTCCAGCTGATAGAGTGACAGCGTGAATGGAACTTGTAGCGTAGGGCGAGCCGTCGAGCCTGCGGCCCTCCGGCTGATAGACTGACAGCATGAGCGGATCGGGTAGGGCAAGCCGTCGCCGTCGGGCCTTCGGCCCTCCAGCTGATAGAGTGACAGTGTGAGTGCACTGCGTAGAGCGAACCGTCGGGCCTGCGGCCCTCCGGCTGATAGAGTGACTACGTGAGTGGTTCACATAGCGTAGGGCGAGCCGTCGGGCCTTCGGCCCTCCATCCGATAGAGTAACAGCGTGAGTGGATTGCGTAAGGCGAGCCGTCGGGCCCGCGGCCCTCCGGCTGATAGACTGACAGCGTAAGTGGATCGCGTAAGGCGAGCCGTCGGGCCTTCGGCCCTCCAGCTGATAGACTGACAGTATGAGTGGTTCGCGTAGGGCGAACCGTCGGGCCTGCGGCCCTCCGGCTGATAGAGTGACAGCGTGAGTGGTTCACGTACGGCTGATAGACTTACAGCGTAAGTGGATCGCGTAGGGTGAGCCGTCGGGCCTGCGGCCCTCCAGCTGATAGAGTGACAGCATGAGCGGATCGGGTAGGGCAAGCCGTCGGGCCTTCGGCCCTCCAGCTGATAGAGTGACAGCGTGAGTGGATCGCGTAGAGCAAGCCGTTGGGCCTGCGGCCCTCCGGCTGATAGAGTGACAGTATGAGTGCACCGCGTAGGGCGAACCGTCGGGCCTGCGGCCCTCCGGCTGATAGAGTGACTACGTGAGTGGTTCACATAGCGTAGGGCGAGCCGTCGGGCCTTCGGCCCTCCATCTGATAGAGTAACAGCGTGAGTGGATTGCGTAAGGCGAGCCGTCGGGCCCGTGGCCCTCCGGCTGATAGACTGACAGCGTGAGTGGATCGAGTAAGGCGAGCCGTTCAGGCCTACGGCCCTCCGGCTGATAGACTGACGGCATGAGTGGATCGCCTAAGGTGAGCCGTCGGGCCTGCGGCCCTCCACCTGATAGAGTGACAGCGTGAGTGGACTGCGTAGGGCGAGCAGTCGGGCCTGCGGCTCTCCAGCTGATAGAGTGACAGCGTGAGTGGACTGCGTAGGGCGAGCAGTCGGGCCTGCGGCTCTCCAGCTGATAGATTGATAGCGTGAGTGGATCGCGTAGCGTAGGGCGAGCCGTCGGGCCTTCGGCCCTCCAGCTGATAGAGTGACAGCGTGAGTGGATCGCGTAGGGCAAGCCGTCGGGCCTGCGGCCCTCCGGCTGATAGACTGACAGTATGAGTGGTTCGCGTAGGGCGAACCGTCGGGCCTGCGGCCCTCCGGCTGATAGAGTGACAGCGTGAGTGGTTCACGTAGCGTAGGGCGAGCCGTCGGGCCTTCGGCCCTCCATCTGATAGTGACAGCGTGAGTGGATTGCGTAGGGCGAGCCGTAGGGCCTGCGGCCTGCGGCCCTACGGCTGATAGACTTACAGCGTGAGTGGATCGCGTAGGGCGAGCCGTCGGGCCTGCGGCCCTCCAGCTGATAGAGTGACAGCGTGAGTAGACCGCGTAGGGCGAGCCGTCAGGCCTGCGGCCCTCCAGCTGATGGAATGACAGCGTGAGTGGTTCGCGTAGAACGAGCCGTCGGGCCTGCGGCCCTCCGGCTGATAGACTGACAGCGTGAGTGGATCGCGTAGGGCGAGCCGTCGGACCTTCGGCCCTCCAGCGGATAAAGTGACAGCGTGAGTGGTTCGCGTAGGGCGTGTGTGAGTCCCTCCGGTTCACCTAGTGCGTGCCATAGTACCGTCGAACCTATGGCCCTCCGGTTGATAAACTGCATGGATTGACCCTCGGTTCGTGTCGAACTGTCCGTCAGACCTGCGGACTTCCGGTTGGTCGACTGACAGTATGAGTTTATATTTTATAGTCTCGAAATTCGACTTGTATAATGTGTACAATGTTAAAAATTTCAACTTGCTTTTTTCATTTAACCAAATTGATTGATATATTCCTTATTGTGAGATCTCTGTTATCTAAGGTATTGTATGAATACTTAACACGTCTATTTGAGACACATCGGGCATTCAAGCTGATATTTTTTCGGAGTCGGATTTCTAAAAGTATGTATTCAGCAGGGGTTCTCCTCTCGTTACACATAAAATAATGTCCATTATGTTTACATGTGTGTCGTGATTAAAGCGCGAGAGCTAAACGCTAGCATGCCTTATTGTATTGCATATAATAAACAACATTTTTGATCTAGAATAAGTAGGTATAGTATCGGAAATTAACTTAACAATTGCACTAAAAACTTGAAAATAAAATAAGTAAAAAAAGTTTTAAGTTAAACGATTTTTATTGCACCAAAAACTAGAAAATAAAAATTAGTTGTAACTAACCGTAGATGCTACTTTCTGTAGATTAGTCACGTGAAACTATTATCACTGTAGTCTTCCCAAGTCGCATGCTGAAAGCCACGTTTAGCCTCTATGTCAGTGGATTAAGCGTTACCTAATCGGAAACTTTTACCAAACTAAAATAAAAACGTGGGGCGTTGGTATAAAGAAACATACAAGTTTAAAATATGTAATTGTAGCTTACTTGAACTACATGCTTAAAAAAATTACACTATTGCTGTCTTGATTTCTATGTGTGTTCATAAATAACTATAGTGACTTAATCACAATTGCGTACGCCCCACGTTTTTATTTCAGTTTGGTAAAAGTTTCCGATTAGGTAACGCTTAATCCACTGACATAGAGGCTAAACGTGGCTTTCAGCATGCGACTTGGGAAGACTACAGTGATAATAGTTTCACGTGACTAATCTACAGAAAGTAGCATCTACGGTTAGTTACAACTAATTTTTATTTTCTAGTTTTTGGTGCATTAAAAATCGTTTAACTTAAAACTTTTTTTACTTATTTTATATAAATTTAATTTTTTTCCTTTGGTATATGACATCTAATATTTATAATTTATAAATTTTTTTTTTTTTTGTCCACCATTGTTGAAAACGTCAGCTCGCATAAATATGAAGTAGCAAATGGGATCAAACCTTTAAGGGCCTCTTTTGCTAAATTTGGATATTCTGTCATTCTTTTTACCCAGAACGCACCAATTGTAATAGATACGAACTCCAACTTAAGCATTCTATCAGATGCAAGATCCAAAAGTGTTTCTTTCACCGGGGCAATGAGATTAGCCAGCTCAACGGACTTGTTCAAAAAAGGATTCAAAATCCAACTTGTTCCATCACCAATCAATGTTTTGTTTGAGAAATAACTTAAGAGTTGGTGTTTTAAACTTTGCAAGCTCTCCACTATTACAGGAATATGAATTTCTATGTTCACGGGGACATTGAAGATATTTCTTGGATGATTTTAGCCATGCAAGGGAAAGAATCAAACTGCATACTACTACGCTCCCGTGATAACAAAAATAATGGGTAGGTTGTTAAACAGAATCTACCTACCCACATAAATAAATATAGGGCGCGTTCTAAAACGTAACTGGGTTATTGCAGAAAAAGTGTACCTTTTAATTTTTTTATGCGATCCTGGACTGTAATACACCATTTTACTCTCAAAATTCTGTAACAAATTTGAGATTTTTTTATCAGTTTCGTTACATTTCGTTTCATACATTTAGTATGGCAGTAACTAAACTGAGATCTCAATTTACATACTTATTTTCGTGACATTAGGGACATACTTTTTTTGTTTCATAACTGAAAAGTACGCACGATGCCGAGTAAAATGGTGTATTACAGTCCATGATCGCATAAAAAATGAAAAGGTACACTTTTTCTGCAAATGACCCAACTGTGACAAATATGTAACTGAGTGAATGATAGAAAGGTGCGTTCCAAATTTGTTATACTTGTTATAGGAATTTGTACTACTTATAGGTATTTGTCGTAGAAACGAGGTATGGGGGGTCGCGAAAAAAATTGAGTGGCTAAAAGGGCCGTGACACCAAAAAGTTTGAAAAACACTGCTCTAAATGGATCGAAACATGTCGAGCAATTATCGACTTAAATTACGTGAGTAACCCGTGTGATAAATATTTTGAGTCTCACGTTAGTTATAATTCTAAAAATATGAATCATCAGGTATTTCTTATAAATAAAGGGACCAATCAATGGCTATCGTCAAGTACGCGCCTTATTCTTATAAGTTTCATATTGAGAGGATATCTACTTAAAAGTATTGATAAGCGCTTTTTAAAAATAGGAAAATAACATTTTATTATATCCAGGAATTAATTCGTAGAAGGCTAGAAATCCTTTTAGTAATTATAGGTACTCATATTTAGTCTTAAATGTGTGTTAACGGGACTTCAGATATGTTTTTATCTGAAGTCCCGTTAAAGTTTAATCCCGTTCAATCTTCAAATTCGGTTTAATGGTTCAGCCAAAAAGTTTTTTTTATGTATAAATGAAAAACGTATTTTTTTACACTTCCGGAGTAAAAGCCTGCTACGAATTTCATCAAAACGCTTGATTTGATGCTTAGTTTTTCTTGTCTTTTTTGAATAAAAGAAGGTTTTACTTTGCCCCCAATTCTCTCCCAAATAACAAACACATCACTAACTAGTTTGTCAAATAATAACATAAGTAGGTAAGTTTATAGGTCCTGCGAGAAAGCTAAAGGCTATCTCACGACAAATTTCACTATTAAAATGTAAAACTTTGTGCTAAATACCCATTTGTAGACACCTAATGACTGGACAATGTTAACTATGTGTGGCAACTATTTCCCTGGTGAGTTTTTGCTACCTACACTTTACTCGTATTTATGTAAAGAAAAAAATGCCTATTACATTTCTGAACGTACCCTATCATTATCTAGTAGATTAATAAATCCTTAATCATCAATTCTTTCATCCCTATAGAAATATATTGATAAAATGGAACTAAAAACCATACAACTATTTAGCTAGTCTTAATAATTCTTCAAGTTGTTTAGATAACTTTATTTCAAATTGAAATATTTCATTTTCAACGCAGGCAAAGTTATAACGCTTATGTAACTATTTAACTTGGAAACAACTGCAAGTACGGTACTGCTACTTATAGTAGCGTAAAATATTATGTAACCACTGTAACAGTTCTAATATTATGCAACTCAGCCTTTACAGCAAGGTCATCATGACATCTGAAGGCGGGTCACGAACCAACCGTCGCCGCCCTCCGCACCCAAGGCCTGTTCTACAAAGGGTCCCTTATAAAAGGAGTTTTCCAAAACCGAACCTTCTTAAGGTAATTTACGGTTGTATTTAAACGCTGACTCAAACATAATATAGGCCTTATCGAAAATATAGACGCAGACTGTCACGTTATAAAATAAAACGAGGACAATATTCACAGAATACCAAAGTGATTACAAATTTATTATCCATGAATATCAATATGGCCGCCGTGGACGCAGAATTGAAAGTTTCCAACTAGAAGGCAAAGTTGAAAAATGCAATTTTCCTAACTCATACTTGAATAAGACATGCAAGATTTACCTGGAGGGTTTTGTGTCAGCGTCATTTTTTAGGATCCCTGCCCAACGAGCTCTAAGACAGAATTTTAGTGTGTGTTTCAAGATTTTGTATAACGACGGTCAGACAATAAAGCACTTAGTATGAATTAGCGGATTCTCTTATATATAAATAAAAAATACCTACAAGTAAATGTCGTTTTTAATTATTAAATATTTCGTTCTGAACTTTGAGTGCTTCTTGTATAGAAGTACCTACATTCGTTGGAACGTCTGAAGTCCCACTTTCGTTGAATATTCGCCGAGTTCATAAATATTTTCATATTTCTTACTGCATCGTAGCATGTGAACAGTTAGAAAAATAACTTTATTTAAAGAAATACAAAGTTCACATTTCAAGTAAAGTAACGAGATGTATTGAAAGAGTAAATAATATATTTGCATATGAAAACTTTGGTTTGGTACCTGTATTGAACTTGAAACAGCTATTTGCGTTTACTTTACATTAATGTAGAAAACTATTCAACGTTCGAAGCTTAATTTGAATTCCAATCTTAGCATATTGAAAGAAAGCGAATACCTATGAAAAGTTATTTCAAAAACTAAGATCATGTCGGTCATGCGCTTTATGGATTTCAAGCATGTACCAACCTGTGGTTAAAATGCCCAAAATTCGTTTGGATTTTAATAGTTCGTAATGTTTCCGTTAGTTAAATAATATTAGGGATGGTATCTAACATGATCCTTTTAAGGGAAAACTTTATTGTTTTTAGTTCACGCAAAAAAGCACAACGGATGTCAAGTTGCCGAAAAGCCCTGGATAACTAAATACAACTAACTTGAATACCGAAGACAAGTTTTAGGTTTTTATGAATATTCCATTTACATATCTAAATACGTATGTATATATGTATAACTATGTAACCATACACATGCAGTTCCTAAAAATGTCCGTAAGATATAGACCAACCAATCTTCACAATATCGTAGCGATAAAAATCATTAGTAATAACAGTAAAGAAACTTTGCTAAAGTGGATATAAAGTTGGCCGTATATGAATACCTATACGCCTAACTTAGTACGATTATTCGTTGTTATTAGTTCAGAAGCGCGGCAGGTTCTCTTTGTTTCTAACTTTGTGCTAACTTTGAATGAATACCACATATTCAAAGATAAACTGTGTTCTGTTCAATTAAATGATGACATGTAGATATTTTGCATTTTTGATGTCGAGATTTTCCGGTATTATCTGGAAGGAAGGATAAACAATAGTTGTATAAGATTAAATGCATGGTATACACAAGAAAAATCTAAACTGTTCAGGTATTACAAAGATTAAAAATGCAGATTGTCTTAGTAACGTTTATGACATAGTCACTAGTAATTACAATGACAAATAATTTGTACAAAATCATGCTATTTTTACTGTATATAAATTTTATAATTCATTTTAATTCATATCTTAGATTTTCAGTTATTGTGTTCAGGTAATTCAATCAAAAGTGTTACCTATCTACGAGACTTATTACGACGAGTTTATTATTAATAAAATCAAATATTTTCCGTGTAAATATACATACAGAATAAACCTGTAGGTACCTAACATCAAAATGGGTAGCGAGACAAACTTTCCTTTCCGGATTTGCTTAAGTCGGTATACATCTAATGACGCCAGGGACCCATCGGCCGGGCGGACTCGCAGCTCAACTGGGTCGCTACTGAATATGAGATGAGCCCGTAAATCTTTTTCTTTCCCGTAACAATTCTATTTACCCCTATTTTTACCCCATTTTCGGTATTTTCATCATGGGCGTTGAGCAGCCGATGGAATCCATAAACAGCATTTTCATACGAATGTTAAATGATTTCTGTACCTGGGTGAATATCTGAGCGTTTCAAACGCTTAATTTTGGTGGCATCATTTTTGCCGAAGTTTTTATTTCTTACAATGTGCTACTTGTCATTTGAAGGAGGCACGGCACCTTATACAAATAACGAAGTATAACATTGAGACGTTTAGAAACTTCGGCAAAAATTATGCCACCAAAATTAGGCGGTTGAAACGCTCAGATATTCACCCACCTATGAACTACCAGCATAAGAATAGAACTATGTGTACATCATTTAATTGCTTTTTTATTTAATTTGTTTATCGAAACCATTGCTATTTTCAACTATGCCACGTCATTAGCAAACAACCTGCTTCCCGGCTTAGGTAAAATGGATTTACTGGTACTTAGTGATTGGTGGGTGTTACATGTAGTAGATCCTTTAATAGCCTGAACCACATCTTTCTTTTAAAGAAACCTCAACCTAAAAGTGGGCATATAGTAGGCAGGTAACTATTGCTAAATTTTGTTATAATATTTAATTATGCTACAAGGTAAATAATAGGTAATGAAAACCGTGTATCATTCATTAAAACCACTTTTTCTATCAGGTAACCTTTAAGCTACACAATTCGCACCGTAATGAGGAAAACTGGCTTAGGCATATGTGCGAGTAGTCTGGCGGCAGGAAACAAAGACAAACACTCACCAAGTTTGCTTTTGGCTTTCGTCCGGGTCACGTACTGTCTCGCCCTTTATATAAAAAGCTCTTTGTAAATAATTATGCAACAATTACGGTTTTCTTGAATAAATATGCCTCCCAAAAAAAACCTCCATTAAAGAATACAATTTCAAATAATAATACAGATTTTATTCATTTAAAATGAATAAAATCTATTCTTTAATGGAGGTTTGGCCTACATAGACATCCGACGTGATACAAAACTGTTTTTTTTTGTTTATATCTTATGTTTCTTAATCAGAGTTACATAGCACATTGAATAATAATTTCTTCTTACATTGATTACCGCTATTTCTGTTATCTTCGTATTTAAAACGGGAACCTGTACCTGTGTTTTTACTTTGTATTAGTTTCATTGTAAATACTACGTAATACGTACTTAATTTAATAGGTAATTAATTTACTACTTCTAGTACGAAAAGCAGAAACCAAAGCGTATTCTTTTACTCGGTTTATAACCCGCTCACCCTCTGATCTCAGTTATAACGGCTCTTTAAATTTACAGTACAGCTTTGTTGAAGCTAAAACATTGATATCAGTGTTGGGTTTTATTCAAAGCTTAATGAGTATATTCCTTAATTAACGGAGTCTCGGGTTGATAATTACATTACTTAATGGAATTACAAAGTTTTGAAATAATATCTTCAGGCTTAATTATAATACTCGTCGTTTTGATGTAATGTTTGATAAATACTCATACATATTAGTGGGTTTATGATGGTGCCGTGTTTATCAGTTGTCGGCGTTGCAGTCACATTCTGACAAGTATACAAATATACACGTGAGAAAGTGAAGCGTAGCACGATAAACTGTAACAATGGCACCATCATGGTTAAAAGTAATTTTCCTTTATATTCTACATACGTTTTTATTGACATATGAATAGTATCTTCCGCTACAAAGGGCGCAAAGTACCAATTCGCATCTATAATCTATATACAACAAGATGAACCTCATACCTCCGTAAAGTTTTCATCCCACAGTAACTACCAATTTACCGATTTTATCTATATATTTATATGCATTAATATGTAAGTGTAAGTAATAAGGACAGATTTTTTATTGTGATTTGAATTACCTTGTTCCTGATTTACCTGTTTAGTTTAGTATCCAAGTTAATACCTAGTTTATATCAGTCATGGAATAATGGCAAATTAATTACTACTTACTTAATTGTAAAATTACAGTTTTTAGTACAGATGGTGCCTTTTTTAGGCTATAGTGCGAGAAGTGGCTCATTTTACGTCAGGTCCAAAAATTCGGAGGGTCATCTGTACTAAAAAACGTCGTCCGGGACACGTACAAAAAGGAAATTCGTAACTCGTGTCGATTTAATATTTTTCGCTCTTGTGTCGAATGTACTATTTTAAATCAAAACTAGACTGCAGGTTTCGGATTGTAACACCCCTTCATGCGCTGCATAGGGGGTCCATAAAGAGTAATTGCCTCAGTAAAGCGGCCGGCCCCAGCGAACTTCCTCGAATATTGGATGCCGCTAACAATTATAGTGGCAACATCCAGAACCCTTACCACGTTACCATAGTCGCTATCCCACGTTTACCTACAACTAGTGTACAGTTAAATACAAAGTTTATACCACCCTGTCAGTATGCAGGGTTGGAGGGAAGTCAAGTACTCTGTCTTCGTATGTACAATTAATACAAGGAAATACCTTAATAGCATGTGGTTGTTAGCATACAACGTCATATTTCGACAACTTTTAATTATAATTATCCCGTAATATCACTAAAATAATTGCCCCGCTTGGTTGCTATACTTATTGACAGAGCATCTTTTTTTATTTGTGACCTGTGTTATGTATCTGTGGTCTACTGGTCGTTAAGTAAGTAACTTACAGTGCATTTCCCATTAGATTATTCTATATTAGATAAATGTGTATCCCTTCTTCTTTTTACGTGTACGTACACTTTTTACTATATTACATATATTATATCAGTGATGAAAAGTCAAAAATTGTATAATAGTGTTTTAAGTGTTGTATTAGTGTGTTGTCCTTTATAACTTTGTCCCGCTTATACCCGCAAATTGATGCGAACAAGAGGAATAAGCTGTTGATGCCCCAAATAAATGAAATAACAAAAAAAAAAGAGTAAATTACGCAGTCAACGCAGTAAGCTCACGCCGGCAGCCCGTGGTAAGGCCACGGGAAGTGTCCGCGCGGGAACGGGAAACGCAAACATTTAACGATGTGTCACAACTTCGCTTGATATTAAGTAGGTAACGTTTGCGAGGAAATAATTAATATAGGAAATTAGGTTTGTAGTTAGCAAGAGGTGCTTATATTTATATAAAAACATTAGCATTAAGGACTGTAGCCATACATTTATATTACTTTTGATAAATGTATCATCCAGATTGGTTTGTGGAATATTATATTTTTCATGACTTATTCCAAAATTTTTGGAGACGGGGTCAATGAAAAGTAAATCATCTTTAAATATAACAACAATGAAAGTAGCATGACTTAAGGAATCCACATTACTAATTACTGAAAATGTATTTAAGCTCAGTAGCGCCAAATAAATTATTCAAAATCTGCGTAATGGGCAGTCAATCCACTCCGCCCGCAATCTGCAACAATGTATATAGAAGTAGCTATATAGATACTCTTTGGGGGGCGAGGTTAATTGCTGGGTTCATCATTTGATTTTATTAGATCGAACGAGGGTCGGCCGCCATTGTTCAGGTCAAAAGGGGAGGTTGTATCAGAAAGAAAATAAAATATACCATTAACCCATTGATTTGTTTTGATACCCGAGCCTACGCAAGCATGGTAAAGGTTTGACACGATGGCTTTTTCAGGGAGAATAGCTACACGTAGCCCTATAAATTATTCATTTTGTTGTTTTAACTTGTGGACTTTCGTAGATGGAAAATATTTATTTCTGAGTTCCTATTGCTCAAGTGCGGTATGTTTTATTTACTTGCGCTCGAAGAGGAAAGATACAGTATTGATGCTCAGGATAGTAGATGGATGCTGTACTACTCTACAAAATTCTACTTTTCTAGAATACATTATATCTAAAATGCTTATATACATACTCATATTTATTAAATTTATATGCTTGTGGTACCTGATGACACGAAATTCAATGTTATAATTATTTTTCTATTCCGAAACACATTACAAGACTGTGTATCATACCAGCCTCTTTTTTATTCTACTATTTTTTCTTATTAATCAATCACGCATTTTTCATCCAGTATCTGTAACCGGGATTGTAAGGGATTGGATTTTAATTACTTTGTATACCGGAAATCTACTGAGGCGTGGAATATATAAGGATTTATACATGTTAACTCTCGCTGAAAGTAACTATAAAGAGGATGACATTGCGCTTAGTAAGCTTAGCACATGATTGGTGCGACAGAATATCCGCGAGATACTGTCGCTTTAACCATTTTTTTTGTTGACCCAGGGGAATCCGTTATGGATACTGGGAGTAACCAGGTGATTATGTCCGACTCGCACGGACTAAACCCCTGGAGTGTTCCACCGCTCGTTCTGTATGCAGGATTTCGGGAACGCTGCTGCACACCTCCGAGAACCCTGCGAGCGTAAAAAGTTTCGATATGCTGGGACTCGAACTGGGAACCTCTCGCACTGAAGTCAATGCCTTCTACCGCTAGGCTACACCACCGTTACTGTCGTTTTAACCATATGCCAACCCTACAGCCCTATAAAGCGTTACTTTTAAAATATAAACGAAGTGCCATTTTCAGGGCAGTGGATTTAATAAACACGCGCCGTTGCGCGGGAAGGCCTGGCCGAAAGCTGTCGTTCCAGTCGGCTACCTGTTGTCGCAACTAAACGTTATTTATCACTGTTTGTGTAAACAAGTCCAGTAAATCAACATTTAGCCGGAACGTTAATACACACAGATGCGAGCCTCTGGACAATGCTGCAATGCTTTGTAGTTCTGTACACATTGGAAATGCATTACAGTTGTGTACTGAGCACGTAGAAGCGTTACACAAGAGGATCTGTGCTATAAGTATCTATTTACTGATGTAGACTGAGGAACTGGCTAATTCGGAAGAGTGAAAGCATTCATCTTAATACCTCCTCACACTTTTGCATTATTGGTCAACCTTACAAGCTGGAATATAACTCACGCCACGTTCTGCTTAAAGTTTGATAAAAAGAAAATTTAGGAACGTTATATGTGACTTATACCTACTGACTAGATATAATTGTGTAGGTACGTACGAGTAAGATGACTACTTTTCTATTTAATAAATGTTGCCAAAGGAATTGCAAGAATGATTTACCTAACTCCTCTCTGTGGCCGTGCACGACTTAAATCTTAAAATTTAATTTCACTGCTCATTCCGTATCTCTTTGTGTTTTCATTTTCACATTGAAGACAAACTCCGCCAGTACGCTACCTGAAAAGGCTACACGTGGATAAAATGTCTCATCAACACGCTTCATATGTAACCAGCCAGAGCGGGCCTCTAATTAAGTGGGTCGATACTAATTTCATCCCGTGATAGCCCGGAATTCAACCTTTTGCTCGTTTTACTCTCTCGTTGTTGCCAGGCCCGACTTTAGGCTAACGTAGAAAATGTGATTAAAGTAATCATATTTAAGTACGTAAACGCATTTGAGCGCTGCTACATTGTTATTTGATTTTGGTATGACAATTGTGTTTCACTTTTTTAATTTAAGTTCTTTTATTTTTCATGCCTTTAAAAATCTATTTTTATTTTAAGTACGAAGGCTATATTTTTATCTTACCCAAATTAACGTAAAATTTATTTTATGGAAGTTTATTTCCATAGTAAAATCATATTTGGATTGATGAATTCTGCCTTTAGGTAGGTACACTGACTATATATGAGTTCAAAAAATATGATATCATGACACACAAAGACCTACTAATTGGTTATAATTATAATTGTAAAATAAATATAACCAACCGATTTCGATCCATATTTTAATCTTAATAGGAACGTAATTGAGTTCAATTTATACAAGTGAAAATCGTGAAGCTTTAATCAGTGAATTCTATTTTAACAGAAAGTTGTTTCTACGACTATAGTCACGAAACTCACGACATAAGCAAGTTATTACTCGTTCAACATCTGCCTTTGATAAAGTAATCGTTTGTACCTAGTGTACCTGCAAGGTTTTTGCTGATAACAACTGCCCGAAGCAATCTCTAAATTATATTAACATGGCGTGTACCTACATGTTTTACGTAGGAGTACCAGTAATTTTGAAATATAATACAGGTAACATTTTAATGTATTTACTTGGAACAAAGACCAAACTCAGTTAGGTCGATTAATAATTTTCCAGGGTCGTCAGGAAAATAAGATCGAAAGGCAAATTGAAAATACTTGGAAATTTCAGGCAGTTTCAGCCACCACTCAATTGGAAGGCCATAATATACATGTATACTTGAAAATCTAGTTCTAGGACGCATATCTCGCTGACATAATCCAATCCAATACAACCAAACGTAAACTCCGTCAGATCACGAAATTCTTCCATATCATTCAAAACTCAACGATTTGCCTAGCGAAGTTAAGGCAGATCATGACGTCCCTAGGCATATATTTTTAGGCATATCATCAAATGGCCACGTTTCACGATATGCCTAGGAATTTCGTGATCTGACGGATTTTACAATCGGCCGTCAATTCATGCATAGTTTAAACTAACACCTTGAGAAGATTGATTTAAACTTAATCGATTATCACTTACATTTTAACGACAAACAGGACTTAATCGCGTAATCTGTAGACTGCCTGCGATCACGGGTGTAGCGTCATGCCCGAAACGTCAGGATAATAATAATAAACATAAGTTTACGCGATCAAGTCCCATTTGTCGTAAGACCCAACTATAAGACCCAGAAGTTAAAATTCAGGGGAGTATCCAAGGAGCTATAGAGCATTTAGGTGTAAAATTGGTAGATCGAGTCTATAAAAACATACTGTTATTTTAGTTTTCGGATAGTTATTACTAGGTATATGATGAAGTTAATCAGAAAACTACGTATTATGCAACACCAAATACAACAGCATTGCTGTTTATCGATAAAATATATAATTTATTATGAATGCAAAAAAGTTTTATGTTCTTAATAAATAAAATGGATCACCATCTGGTTCCACGATGTAACTTTAAAATACAAATTTTAAATCTTCTCGTTGTTTCGTTTAATGATGTTTTTACCTCGGAGAGACCATTACTTCCCTCGTTCAGCGATTTCAGTCCGTAAAACAAACAATTCGAACTGAGATAATGCCATTGCAGCCCAGAAGGCATATTGTAGCAGAAAAAATATAGATTTGGTTTATTTATTTATTAAAACATAAGTTTACATGACATTAAAGTAAAACCAATGCGTCATAAAATGAAAAGTAAATAAACAGAGTACACATATAAAATAAAACAAGTAAAACAAAATTAATTAGATTTCGGTGACCCAACAGCGTGGCTCCGTTGAGTCATCTGAACCGGCGTAGGGGTCGGCAGGTTGTACCGGAACCGCCGAAATATAACACCCTTCGGCGAGAAGTCTGCTGCACTCGCAATGGTATCCTGCAGAAGGCGCGGCACGCGCATTACATAAGTTCTGAAGTGCACATAATGGCACGACCGCAGCTGCTGCACCCTCAGCGAGTACCATTTTATAAATGTATATAGAGATATTTTTAATGAATTTAATTTTACAGTTTAATACTGATTCGATATGACTTTTTGAACCGTTTTAGTGCTCATGGAATAATCAGTAAATTTTAAATGCGGAACAAGTCAGAGTAATACGTTCGTAATACTGGTAGATTTTTTTTTCAACCTGCTTTAAAAAATAATTCAACTCCCATTCCAAGCTAAGCTATAGGTAAAAACCGGCCAAGTGCGAGTCGGACTCGCGCGTGAAGGGTTCCGTACCATTATCAATTTATTATTAAAAAAATACAGTTAAATCAACCTACCTCAAAAACTATAGGAGATAATTTAATCAAACCAAAAATCGATGAGTTTATTAATGTGCATAACATATATTTTTTTTAGAATTTTTCAAACTTTGAGAGCTGATATCTCGAAAACGATTTGCTTAAATAAAAATGAGATTTATAAACCTTCATATAATTTCCAAAGACCTTTCTATTAATACCCCACACGCTTATATACAACAAAAAATTTTTTTCTATCCCTCAGTTACATGTATGGAGGGCACCCACCCCAATGGTTTTTTTTACAATTTAGTATCATAATCCTGTAGCAGTTTATACAACACATATTCTTACCAAATTTCGTTACTGTAGCATTTATAGTTTCCGAGTAAATCGGCTGTGACAGACGGACAAAGTCAAAGTCAAAGTCAAACTATTCTTTATTCAAGTAAGCTTATTAATAAGCACTTTCGAATCGTCTGACATGAGAGAAAAAAATCTACTACAGTCAGACGACAGACGGACAGACGGACATGACGAATCTATAAGGGTTCCGTTTTTGCCATTTTGGCTACGGAACCCTAAAAAAGCTGGATGAAATGATTCTGGTGCAAGTAGTAGTAACGTGTCTACTATTTGTGGAATAAATAAAAAAATCTAGCTGCGATCACGGGCGTAACGTCATGCCCAAGACATCAGGACAAAAATAAACATATGTTCATGCAATTACCTAATTTCAGTTTGTCGTTTAAATATGAACAAATCGATATTGTTGGAGAAGCCCCTATTTTACGTTCTTGTACAGCTTTTATTACGGCAGTATCTTATCGCTTTGAGAAAAAGTATGGCTTCATAAAACAATTCTTCAGCAATGCATACATAATTTAACATAAAGCTATCTAAATATTATATATTCTCGTTCTTGGTACACACACAGGTCACCTCACCTCCATATTTCAATAGCGATATAATGTACGTGTACATGTTCTATTAAAATTATAGTGCAAGCAAAATCCAAATTAAGACAAATTTATCAAATCGAAGTTATCAAATCCGAATAAGCCAGTTACGTCTTTAATGTCTTAACGGCTCCTATATTTCCGAGGCACGCCAGCAACATTAAACTCCTTGTAATCTTAGAAGCTGCACCGGGATGAAATTGAACAGATTAGTAAATCTCTCAAGTACCTATTTAGTAAATAATTTTCTCATTATAGCAACTGTCTATAATAAGGCGAACTTTCTGGGACGACCTCAAGTACCTACCACAGTATTTCAGAGAACCGGCCACAGTCTGCGTCTCTGGCATACGCCGGTCCAGTAGGGGTGATACCTCTAGAGAACCAGTTTGCTTATCACAAGTTGGCAAGTAACGTTAGTAGTCCATCATGCTCGAGCTAATATATCAGTGGAAGCATACCTTAGTAGGTGCCTGTTTTTGTTCTATATTGTACAATACAGAAAATTTCTGAGAACATTATACACCCAATTCTACTACACATTTTACAAATGTGTAACCAAGCCAGTCCCTAAAAACATCCATTAAAAATATAAAACATAAAACGGGATTTTGGTAAAGTTGAAACCTCGTAAATTTCTGCAATTTCGTGTGAAAACACTCAACAAATTCCAGTAAAAAGCCACTCAGATCGGAGCTTCTAGGGAATTTAAATCCCAGCATGTATTTCGGAATGCATCGTTAAATGCAACGAGTGAACGCTGCGATGTGATGATGCTCCAGCACGCTGTCGCGGTGTCACTAGTTTGTTTTCATGTTTGCGAAAGGAAACTGTCAATATGAGAATATAATAATATATAGGTCTAAATTCACCGGGGTTTGCTAGGCGTCGAAATCCAAAAACCAAAGAATTTCTTTGAGGCTACGCGATTTGTTGCCGAACGTCGACATTTGATCCAATTTTCAGTGTTGCTATAATTAGACATTTTAATATTTTAAAAATATGGGCCACTTTTCGAGTCTATTCCGTGGTGCCTAATAAAATGAAACGTGCTAAATCATATTCTTGGCAAACTGTACACACTACGAAAATACACGACAACTTTAGTCGTTTGACAAAAATGTAAAATAAAGGATACTTGTGGGTCAGAATTCTTTTCGTTCTCTTGTTTCATACCACTCTGTCATACTTTTAGTTGCTGTTTCGACTCAGTATATAAAAAAATCCAGTGCACTTACTTGTATTTCTATTTAACCCATACTGCCGTCATAACGTAAAAGGGCACATTTAACATTTGGATAAAATTGCAAAAATTGACTTTGAATATTTTACTGTTTATTGCTAAATACAGGTATATAAACGCACAATAGTAACATTATTTTGAATGAGGAAATTTTCGTGAGCAATCAATTGGTTCTTCTGTAAACATATTTTTTTATTTTGATTTAATTTGTTTGAGATAAATGAAGAAAATCTATTTTACTTAGTACATTAAATCGTGCAAAAATACTATTGCAAAACATAAAAGGCATAACTAACCAAATGAGCCTTTTTATTCTAACACATTCAAGCAGTCTTACCGAAAATTAGAAAAAAAGAGCACAATCCGTAACTTGTGCCTTTTTATTGTACAAATTAATTTAATTTAATTAATATTTTCTTCGGTTACCGCGAGGATTACTGATGAAATAAAACAGACCGCAGACCACGAACCCTGTAAAGTGTTCGAAACGTCGGAATGAAGTTAAAATTAGTTAATATACGCGAGTTTATCCGTTTTCATAGTTTTAATTTAATTATTTTAATAAAGTAAAGATTGTTAATAGACATAATTTAAACATACTATTTTATTTCGTTTGGTTGGATAAGATGATAAAATACTACTTTGCAAATAAATGGATACTTTTTTATTTATGGTTTTAGCCTCTAAGCAATAACAATCCGCATAGGTACTTTATAGAAAACAAAGCTGTCTGATATTTATAAGAAGATATTAATAGTAAGGTAAAAAGGTAAAACACCGCAGTAACTAATCTTGCACTTCGAGAGTGCATATTAACATATATCTGAAATAAGAAAAATCCGATATATTATGTAGGTTTCAGACAAAATTTTCAATTTTGGTACAATATTTTACTGCTAATGTCGATACCTTTTTTACGCAAACGACAAATACCCGAGAGGATTTTTAAAGTTCTATAATTATCTTACATACAGTTATTTACTTAAGTAGTTAAAATTTCCTGTTTTAAAATAGCAAGACTTAACCCGGACATTGTACAACATAGGTACTTACAAATTAATACCTAGCAAACGAAGCTAAACAACCTGTATTTTTTGGTTAAATAATGTTTCCATAAATTTTTATCAATCAGTAAAGAAACGCACTTTTAACTAGGGCTCTCGGTCGTGTCCGGGTTTCGTGTACCCGTTTCCGTGTACCCGTTTCTTTGCTACCGGGAAACGGGTTTCTTACCCGTTGGAAACGTTTAATTAGGAACCATGTAATTAAGACACGGATACCCGAGTACCTGTGTCTGATCCGCCCTCAATGTGTAGTGGCAGTGGCAATCTAAAATATAGGTACGATTTTATATTTGAACAAAGTATTGAACCGCATTTAACCTGCAACAAAGAAAATTTCTAGCATGCGTAATTCGTAAAAAACTGCGAATTTTTCGGTAGGTATTGTTTTGTTTCAGACTTTTTACTAATAAAAACATAGGTTTTTCGAATATTCAATTGTAATGGATCCGCAAGACTCAAGCTTGGAAAAGTTTCTAAGTAGATCCGCGGACCCGCGCTTGGAAACGTTTCTAAGTTGGAAACGTTTCTTGGCGTTTCGTGTCGTTCGGGTTCTTAGTACCGCCGGTGCTAAGGATTCGTGTACACGTGTCTGCGGGTAACACGGATACCGGGAGCCCTACTTTTAACCCTGTATCCTACCTTAAATATGTACGAGAACAGTTTTCCCCCTTTCAATAAACAAAACAGAGTGCATTAGGTATTTTCAGTAATATTTTAATAACTTCACTTCGAATAACTTGCCTACTTATGTACGGAAGCAATTCTAAACTAAGTACCTACTTATTTCAATTATCACAATAATACAAAAATTGATAATTGTTTACACAATCCATTTTGATAATTTATAGACACGCAAGAACTGTTAACTTTCATTAATTTTGATTATGCATAAGCTAATATAAGTAATTTAAAACAACCCTCGATTATGAAAATAATAAAATTGTAATCATATACATCGATTTCCATACATCTGAAGCATTTTGAAAACTATTATCGGCCAAAATACAAGTTTAATTACGAAACAAATTGACAATTAACTCACAAACATTACATACATCGTAAAAAAATAAAACAAATAAAGTAGGGTACTTCCAGGAATTCGATGCAGCGTGGGTTTATCTTGACTTCTATAGCACAACTGACGCGATTTGTTTGTTTCGATAATTTTCTCATCTTAACTATCATTAAGTGTGTTAAATAATAAAGGCACATCTAGGTTGTTGTGCCTTTTTTTCTACGACGACAAGTGGATCAATGTCGTTGGATAAGGGCACATTTCGTCGCTTGTGCCTTTTTCTTTTAAATAACTCAAAAGTGCCTTCTTAACTAAGTGCTACTTGAAAAAATAATTAAGTTATAAGCCATAAGTGAAAAAATATGCCCTTTTATTTTAATCATAAAGCAAAATGCCTTTCTTTTTTGATAAATAAAAATAATTCGAGTAGTTATGCCCAATTTGCTTATGGTAACTCCCAAGTTTCCCACAGGAAAATTTTGAAAAAAATTAGATACATGCGCCTTTTTTTTCTCATTCCGAATATGTATGTAACTCAATTTCACAAAAAATGTTAGTTGTGCCCTTTTTTGTTATGACGGCAGCATACATCAGAAATTGAAAACAAAACATCTCATACAAAAATCACCACTGCATCACGTTTTTTAGGGACACAAAATAAGACAACAAAAAGAGTTTTGACCCTTGTATCCGCTAGCTAAGGGATCGATTCGGAAAAACGGAAAACTAGCATCACTAGTCATCTGGCGTGCAGTCATGCGGGGACGGCCTGGATTGCCGCCGACGTCCAATTTACTTGCGCCCTACACCTCCGACCAATCTCCTACATACGACGCTAGGCACTTTAACCTCGATCGAGGCTATATATGGATCAGTGTAACTTGGCTAAGTTTATTCTGAGTACGTGAGCTCGAGAATGTTTAATCAAGTCAAGAAAAATATTTATTTTTACAGCTAAAGTGAAATCAGAGTACCTTTATTACGGCTTATGCGTGAGGAAACTTACGCTATGCATTTGAGCTTGTTTATAATATTTTACGACCTCAAATATTCGTTTTCTACAGCAACTGTGATTAGTATATAATCTTAAGAATTTAAATCAATCGAAACAGGCATTAAAGAGAGTTTATTCAATGACTTATTATTAAATTAAATGAAATTACAATGGACGCATTGTAGGGTTAGATATTTTAGAGCGCAACATGCATATAAATGTTAAGTTCTGGTTTTAAACTTTAAAGTCTGTTCGGAAAGAGTTCAATGGTGGCAAGAAAGGTAGGAAATATTATGATTTATGATATTTACATGGCAAAAAAGTCGAGGTACTTCAAATAAGTTTATCGTAAATTTAAGTAAGTACACTTACCATAATATGCTCATTGTGTAAAAATATTATCTCTCTGCATACCAGTAGGTATTTCTGAATTATCCATTCAACGCTTGTTTCCTTGAGCACTACCTAAATTATATTAAGTAAATTTACCAAAAAAAATATCTATATAAATTGAAACGCTAACCCTTAGATATTAATTTGTACCATACGAAATGTTTAATGACTTTTAAGGCTTCAGTGCCTTTAGGAACCTTCCCTTCTACGAGGGTAGACGAGGGAGGCAGGTCAGAACCTGACGGTCATTTAACTTTGCTGTAAAGTTATAAGGGTATCAAACCTATAGATTTTAACAACACCGAGCTGAATTTATTTATAAATTGCTATTCATGCACAATATGTAAAAGTGTATTAATGACTTAAACTTCATTTCCTACTAGTCACTGATTGATGTAAACATTTTATAAATTAACCCCCTTAATCATAAACGCCTCCTAACATAACAAGCCGGTAAGAGTTTGTCCCTTTCGCTCTTATAGGCATATTGATAAGACCGAAAGGGACAAACAATACTTAGCGGTTTTAGAATTATAACTAACTTGAGACTCAAAGATATTTGATAAATATTTAAATAATACCTACTTAGCGGCTTGCCAATTTAGGAGACGATGAATAAGCGGGTTAGGCCAGTAATCTACATAACCTGTAATACGTAATTTAGGTTACCGGCATAAATCTGACTTAAAGAAAAAGTAAACGTATTATTGACAATAAAAATTTAATGCTAATACTTGTATAGAATATATAGTCAATTAAGGCTTGTGTAAGCGACTATATATGTATAAATAAAATAGAAAAATATAGTTACATTTCTACTAAAACAATAGTTTATAAACAAATCTTTGTATATAATAAATGCCCTCGCCGGGATTCCAACATGAAAAATTCCAGCTTCGTAGTGAAGGTTACTACCGACTAGGATACAGAGGCCGACAAACTACAATGTCTAAAAGATATACTTGTTGAATAATAACATTTAATAACTCCTAGTTATGCAGGAGCCCCATTAATCCTTATAAACAAGAGTTAGAATTTTATAAATATACAATATTACCGGCAACTACAAATTTCACTCTGAATTTAATAAAACTTCACAAACCACAATCTATTCTCAGTTTGCGCTATGCAGCGCTAAATCAAAGAATAACTGTATTAAAGTACATTCAGCAACAAAAGTTTCGACACGATTTCATGGCAGGCAACCTAGCGCTCTAAGTTCAGGATTGTTATTTTCGTCTCTTCTCAGGTTTCAGCGAATTAAATACCTATGCTGATGGTTTTTTGTATATTATATGATCGTTAACTAGTTAAGTATGCTTGTGGGTAAAAGGAATATGAACTAATTCAAATCACCCCCCCCCCCCCCCTTCACCAGTTGGGGAGGAAACCGAAATTTAAATTTTACAAGCAATCTAATCCGTCGTATTCAGGTTTTTTTTAAATTCTCATGAAAATTCTCGGAAATCTCCGAGTATATTCTGCAATTTTGAGAATGGTCTGCAAAACTTGTACATTGTTGCCTGAGGCCAGAATGGGAATCGATATCACGATTGCACAACTGATACCATTAACCCAAAGCGCTTCTGGCAAAAGAGAATTCTTATAACATTACTTTGTCCTATCACAAATCGATAATAGTTCATTTATTTTTTCACAAAACCTGGATATTACTTAAGTAATGTTACAAAATCACACATTGTAATCTATTTATCTAGTATTTTGCATACCCATGTAAAAAACTTGTCGACCAAAATGACAACGTGTCCTACATAATTTACCTGAAATTAATTAACAAGGCAATGTTATATGCTTTAATGCTAAGTAGACTAAGATGAAATGGTTTTTTATGAGGCAAGACAAACACTTGTTTGTAACGCTACGAGGAAAAAACAATTCCTTTTTTCCACTTTCAGCCTATGGTGGTCACGCTTTGGCCTCCCTCAGTTACGATGGCTGTCACGTTTAAATCGAATAAGCACAGGAATGACGCATATCAGAATCCCAACTTATATTATTAACGTGGAACAACTCTGTAAGTTTGTTATGCCTACAGAAACGACATAAATGAAATTTAGGGCGGGTTGCACCAAACCGTCTGTCAGCGTTAAGCCGTTCGCTAACATTATTTTATTATATGAGGTGTTTCATAGAGTAATCTACTGGCTAAATGTTGATTGGCTAGCTAAATGTGCTAGTCAAATGTGATCGGAGCAATTCGCCCGTGTATAGACAATTATACTCCCTTATTCATTATTAACGTCTCCTAACCAAGCACGCCCCTAAGTATTGTTTGTCCCTGTCGGTTTTATATATATGTCTGTAAGAGCGAAAGGGACAAGCAATACTTAGTGGCTTGCTAAATTAGGAGATATTTGTGAATAAGGCGGTAAGTTTCGGAAAGGAGATAAGAGTCTTTTTTCAGATAAACTGTGTACATAGGTAGTTCTCCAAGATAGCGTTAACCGAATTATACGCGGAGGAAGTTGTGAGCAACAGTTAGTAGATTATAAAATCGAATCATACATAACCCACTAGTAAAGTTTGCCAAGCCAGGTTTCTCTGAATATTCCACTAGGTAAGCAGTAGGAACTCGGCAGCTCCAACTAAGCTGCCAACACAACGGTTAACATTTGTCATAGTTAATGTATTAGCTCGGATGCTCCGCGAAGGCGTGACGCGACTCTGGCATATATCATACATAACTAATGGTGTGCCTTCATTTAGTATTAATTTATATGATTACCGTTTTACCGTGACAGTGATGAAATTATTACGCATATATAATTATTACACAGCTATTCATTATCATTTCTATTAGCATAGCCTATTTTTCGGTTTTAAAAACTGTACTGAAAATAAAACCTCCTATTTAAAATCTAAATGAAATATTTCGGTTTCAAAATAAAAATATGTAAAAAGAGAGTATACAGCGTGAATTTTTAATATTACCTCGAAAAGGTAAAATGAACGTAAATTTTAGCATGAACCAATTTTGCAATTGTATTTCTTGTTAGTATCAACCATTAAAATGTAGAGAATTTTTGTTTTTTTTTGGAGAATTTTTCGAAGCTGCAGTAAACAGAGCAGTCCGCGACGAATGGCGCCGAATTACCAAAATCATCGCTCATCGTGATCCACAATGATGACCACGACCACTCTGACAAGAGTGTACGACTGAGAAGAGAGACACTAATTTCACACATAGTGGAATTGGGTAACTGTTGTCATTTTTGATAAACAAAGTTGTAATCATGTTGTAATCATTGCATGTTGAATTATGCTGGAAAAAAATCACCACTTTCAAATACTTAAAACACGAAAAAGTATTTATTAGGGCCGGCAGCAATTATTCCGGCCGTTTGAGGTCACACGCAGTAGAATAGAATTGACCGAGTACAGTATTAATGACATGTGAGTGACTTGGACCGGGATAAACTGGGATGAACGAGGAATCGATGGCTGTAAGACGAGCTAGCAAACGGACGTAGAAATATTTAATTAGTAGTTGAGATAATATTGTTTTCCTGAATTTTATTTTAATTTGGTCACAAATCTAAAATAAACGAAAATTCTTACTAAATAATCTATAATATACTTCATAAATAATGCATCTTTTCATTCAATAATACACTACATATACAAGGTGGAACAGAACGACGATCTTTTCCGCTACCGACCGAATCTACCAATTACTACGATGAACTTTCAATATAGTACCAACATCGAAATATCTTTAAAAAAATGTAATCATGAGGGTTTACATTTTTTTACACCAAGTTAGTGATTAATAGTATAGACTTCAATTGTATAGAAAAGTCAATTTTCTATGTACGTACGTTTTCAATGTTGGTCCCATACTGAAAATTCATCGTTCATCGGTCGGTAGCGGTAAGGATCGTCGTTCTGTTCCATCCTGTATAACGTCAGGCTCTAGTAAATCCGACCACCAAAACTGTGAAAAGGGGCTTATTCACAGCACTGGATTCCTTTTTGTGGCAGTGAATTTATTATGAACTTTTGGTTCAGAACCCGAACTTCACATTTCATTTATGTTATGCTGGCTGTACATCACGGTTCCCGCACAGTCTAAATACTTAGTAATCCCAATTGCTTACAGAGCTTATGCGATTTTAAGAACAATGTGACTGTTACCAACCCCAATGTAAAAATACCAGAAGCCATAATTACAAGTATTCGTACTGTTGGTTGCAAAAGTTTAGTGTGTTCCCTTTATGTTTACTTTATGAATCATAATGAGACTTTTCATTTTAATTGTAGGCTTTTTCTTTTTGTTGTTGACTTACTTATCGGTGGACGATTGTCGTCTTGGCTAGCCTTCTTGCTGCTTTACTCTAGCAACTTTATTCCCTATCAGCGTGGTTAGTAAGGGGAGTGCTTCGACGGGCGATGGACTTAAGCTAGTCAAAACTATCCCTTATTCCCAATGTCATAAACGCTACAACATACCAAATACGAGTATATCGACCAAAGTCGCATCATCGTCATATTTTATCGCTTTTATGACATTGACATACAGCTTTGCTTGATGCAGATGGGAGTCCATCGTGGTCAGGTTCTGTTCTAAAGCTGTTGGAGATGTGTGTTGACAATAAGAGGTAGTATTTTGGTAGCTGTCAATGCCGTGAGTCCTAGTGTGACAAATTTACAGGGTTTTCAACGTGTGAAGTCGCGAGTATTCACGAGTCTCTTTATCCAACCATCCAGTATGGCGAATGCTTTCTTAAATCAAGGCCTTATTGTACTGGTTGATTTGAAGCTCGCCCTTTCTCGTACAAAGGAAAATACAACAAGGATCTGTCAAAAGTCGCACTCGACGGTACCGAGAACCTTGTGAAATATTCAGGCGCTCAGAGTGAACGGTTGAAATGGCTGCAAGCCCTTCCCATATACTCGTAAACAACGCGACGTGAATAATAGGATGTATAGAAATGTGTCAAGAATCGTCGTATAAAGGTGAATCAAGTTAATTTGGAGTGTTATTTTGACATTTCCATCGTATATTTTTTTCTTTGCAGAAATATACAGGTTATACGCCTTTGTCTTTTAATCATTTTCAAGGAACGTCAATTTGTAAAAAGCCACGAAGAGAAAGCATTTCTTTGCGTGATTATTTTGAACTTTCAATGGTTTTACGCGTTTGATCTCTCGCAACAATGGGTTTTCTTTCACAGGGAATAAAACGCTTTGAAACCAACAGAACTCAATACATTAAGAGCATCAAAATGGTCATGGCACGACAATATTCTAATGAGGTTGTCTGAATATCATTTTAAAGCTCAATTATAATTTTTAGTGCAGATGGTGCCTTTTTTAGGCTCTAGTGCGAGAAGTGTGTCATTTTACGTCAGGTCCAAAACTTCGGAGGGCCATCTGCACTAAAAAACGTCGTAGTCGTAATGTAATGTTCGTGAATTTTCCAAAAGTACCTGCCTACTTGTTTTAAATCGTAACTACTCGCAAGTATACTCATTTTTAGTGAACCAACTGCGATCATTGCGACCATAGTCCCTATAACCGAACTAACGATTAATCTTATTCTTATAGCATTCCCTTCTTTCTTATAACATTGTATCAATATATCAAAATGTCACGTCACCACTTCGAAGAAATACTCGTTTTATCATGTTGTAGGTACTGTCAACAAAAATAAAATGAGGTAGCTATTTAGGTGTGAGTTTGTGACAAGTTTGCTGTGCTAAGTAGGTACGATATATTTTCCGACTTATAATAAAATAAATATAATGTGATAGATTTACAAAATCATGATAAACAAGGCAGTCCTTTTCATTTATCAACTTCCATGATTCCCTTGTTCCTGCTCAAAATATTATGAAAATTGGATTATAAATTTATTTTTGTACAAAATAGACTGAATTCGAAAAACATGCTATTAAGAATGCGTGATTGAAATCTGTCGGGTTTTTCGTTCCACTGTGTATAAATAAATGATAATACGGCTTAGAAAGTACAACGTCAGTCAACATTTGCATACCCGACTAAGGCCGAGATTACACCTGTGAGTTCTTAAGTAAATTGTAGGGACGGAGCTATATTGAGGCATGAGAGGTGAATATAAATATTTCCTTCCTTAGTATAGCTCCGTCCCTGCAACTTACATAAGATCGTAGGCTGGAATAAGGCTGCATCTGCCTTAGAGATTTACACCTCAAGTCCAGACTAAGGCAGATGTAACACTGGCTCCGCTTCCACATGCGGCGATGTGCTTGAGCCAGATAGCGCTATCGAGGAAAGTCTATTTTCCATACAAAGAATTTTATGTATAACAAATTAAATTTTTACCAGTTACATTGAACACTTTCGAAGCCTGAAGTTTTTGTAGTATCACAAAAACTTCAGGCAAAAGAATTTTTTTTTCTTAATATTTTGATTCGTGTTTTATTTTTTTCCCAAGTGCCACTACTAGTACTGAATACTATAAAAACTTTCGAAGCTTCTTTTTTTTATTTAGCTCTTTTTCATAAAACTAGGTACTATCATAAAATATATATTCGAAACGTATGAACCGGCAGTAAATACATATATGGCAAGAGTTGTTTTCAAAGCTTATTTTTAATATCACTTAAGAAAAAAAAACTTTTTTGTATAGTACACTGTTGAAAACACAAACAAAATATCATGTAAGTTACTTTAGATAATACAATTAGGGACCTACTAAATTCTATGGACCAAAAACACCAAATTTCATTGATGAAATGACCCAATACATATATGTAGAAATTGTCGCTGTCCCATTTACACATTATAGCCACATGCATGTTCAATGTGAAATCTGCCTTAGAGACCAAAACAGATGTGGCTGATGCCGCATCTGAATAATGAAAGCTTTTAGGTAAAATTTTTATGAATGTAAGAGTGGGGATGAAAAAATCTTTTAATTTTAATTTAACCGAAAAAAAATCGTAAATTCTATTTTTAATGCGTATTATTAGTATGTTAATGTACTTTATGTAGTTTTACTTTCATACTACCTGTAATAGTTGGTTAGTATTCAAATTCAAGTGTTGAGGCTGACAACGCTTTTTTATGAGAATGACCCAAACTTACCGCCGATACACAGTTATAATCTAATCGTTCATTACATTTTAACACATTGCATGTTATGCATGTATCCAACCACACAAATATTTTTTTACTTGAATGATTTTGTATTTTTTTTAATCGTAGTATCCTAACATTTTCAAAACTAATGTTAATAAACATGGCAAAGGACAAAATATAGTCTGAAGTCTGAATCATTTTTTTTAACTCTACCATAAAAAGACGTTTTATCTTGTCCAATACAACTTTTTTTTGTAGAAAAATTTTACAAACTGAAAATGATAACTTACGTTATATTCATAACTCATAATGGTACATAAATACAAACTCTCAAACAATTATAAAGAACGTAAAAGAAATATTTTTATGCAACAAAATATTCAGGAGTTAAAAGCGTTCCTTCCCATTAGCAATTTGAATTTTAAATGGGACACTGAAATAATTTCAGGTACTTAAATACACCATTTTATAAATACGTTCAGCGTAGCAATTCTAATATTGTTGTCAAATACGAGGGCTGTTCCGAAAGTTTTTAGTTGCTCCGGTTCTATTCATGTGATTTAAATTAAATTTATATCATTGTGAGGGACATTTCAATACTTATTATGGTTAATAAATTTATGCATGTAATGGGAATAGTTTTTTTATTATATTTTTTTTACAAAAAGCTGTTTTGTATGAAATTTAACATTGTATGGAGAAATTGGCAATTTTTGACACATTGAAGCATATTTCGTGTAAAAATCTTTGAAAGCTGTACTAAAATATACCCGGGATAAATAATTTAGTTCATTTTGCGTTTTTTAAATTATAATTGAACAAAAATGATTATTGATTGAATGATGATTTTTACAATATTCGAAATTCCAATTTTAGAGTTTACGATTTTTTTCGATGCCTACTCATTTATGATTAAAGTAAAGGATATCACGTAATTTGTACTTTAAAATAACGGAAATATTTTCAATTACTAGCACCTATAAAATAAAATAGTTTGATAAGCGAATGATGTTCATAGCATCTCATTAAAAAAGTGTCTTAAAAACCGGTATCATGGTCATTGGAGTAAGGCTCGACACGTCTTAGTAAAACAAAATAATAAAAATATCTAAAATCTTTACTAAAACAAATTTACACCGCCTAAAGCGTCATTGAAATATCCCTCAAAATGGTGTAAGTTTTATTGAAATCGCATGAATAGAACCGGAGCAACTAAAAACTTTCGGAACAGCCCTCGTACAACCGTTTCAGTACTTTATTAACTTCACATTGCTAAATGAATCCAAAGTAAGTGGAATTCGTAGGCATTCCTCATAATACATATATACTCGTACAAAGTTAGTAATACGTTTGAGAACTATAAAATCTGCATGCCTAGTCAAGATGCCATACTGCACTCGTATACGACAGGCGATAAGTCATACATGTATTAAAATGTAAGAATCAAACGAAAATCCATAAGGATTTATGTATGGAAATGGTAATTTGACTTTTCGTTCGAATCTGTCGTTCTCATATATTGATCACTTTCCGCTTATCATATGCGATTGCAAAATAATAATAATAAATAAAAATAAATAATAAATATCTTGGGACATCTTACACAAATCAACCTAGTCCCACGGTAAGCTCAATTAAGGCTTGTGGTGTGGGTGCTAGGCGACGATATATATAATAGATAGATACGTATAGATACTTAGATACATACACAGCCACGACCAAGGAACAAACATTTGTGATAAATAAATACACAAAGAATGCCCTCGCCGGGATTCGAACCCGGAACCTCCAGCTTCGTAGGCAGGGTCACTACCAACTAGGCTATGGAGGCTGGCAAAATGGCATGAAGGATGAACTTATTACGCTACACTAAACGTAAGCTACAAGCTACAACTGTCTACGTCGTAGCAGCATCGTAGCGATTTACAGCGAAATATTTTATCTTCAATCTCTGATCGTTCATTACTGCGGAGAAATTAATTCTTGAATGTCCAGTGAGATAAAGCGAAATTGCAACCGACACGCAAAGCTCACCTTCCTGAGGTAATGAAGGGAATTTTAATGATCTCGTTGAACAGATGACGTGTAAGATATGGGTACAATGCACCCTAACACAACGGAATAAGGTGCAAAAGATTAAACAATCTTTGACTTTATCTATAACAGCAGCTCTATTTTTACATAACGTTTGTCGGACAAGCAAATGTCGCCCGGCATCGGCAGCATGAGACGTTTCTTTCTCCAGTATGCTTAGCACATGATTGGCGCGATAGTACCTCGCCGCGAGATAGACTATCCGTCCCTCTTTTGTTAATATAGCTAGTAAAGGACGGGAGATCTATCTCGCGGCGACATAATTTCGCACCAATCATTTGCTAAGCCAACAAATTTAAACTTTACTACAAGCTAAGTGTCGATATACTGTGGTCACAAGCCAGACCAATAAATAAATGTAGTTCTACTTAAATTATATTTCACGCCGATTTTTCAAGTTATAAAATTATTATTATTAAATAGGCACCAATGGACCAGTGTATAATTTTCCATTAAAGTTTTATTTTATATTCCGGCAGTTAATTTATTTATTTCATTTATAACAAGAAAGGTAAAAAATATTTTTTATACATTTATTCATTGTATTCGACATTTAATTTCAATTAACTATTTATCGAAAACAAATGATTATTAAAAAGGTAAGAGTTTTTAGGAAATAATAATGTTTTGACAAAAAATTAATGGGAATATGTCTCTGCAGGAAAAGGGTTACTATCATAGCACTTACATTCATTTTCTGGCAGAATACTTGACTTATAACTGAATAGCTTAAATATCTGAGAAAAACTAGATCAAAACATGAACCACTACTAAAATTACTCAAATTAAGACTCCAAGATCACGAGTGCACGAAACAATTCGCGGCCTTAAATATAAATGAATATCAACATTCCTTTTCATATAAATTAATCTAACTTTTTCAAAGTTACCCGTTCTTGCATACCTTTTTTCGTTTAAGTAAGAACCACTTACCAGAATTGGCAACGAATTTTACGATACCTGAGCCAATATTTGAAGACAGAATAAACCTTTCCGTTATGCTTCATGTTACGGTAAAAATCCGTTTTTGATGAAAGCGCATTTTATCTAGTTTATCGCACTGCCACGCTGTCACGCATTTACAATGCTTATTACTATTATACTGTTTCAATGCGTTAACGAAAGCTAGGTTTGTACAAAAGTGAATTTCAGAATGTAGTTTAGCCGTTTCACCGGCCATTTTGGTTTACGGCCTTTTTCATAGTAAATGTATGAAGCGTTGGGTGGCCAAGAACTAAATTTATCTGGCCAAAAACCGCCTAAACCCGTAGTATTTGTAGCTAACGTGCTTCTATCATAGTACTTTTATTCCTTTAAAGTATACGACAGACGTTTTATGTTCATTTTAATAAACCTTTGCGTTAAAAGGAATCCCCAAGTTATTGTTCTATTATGTAAATTTCCTTTTTTAATCTCATTCACCCGTTGCGGTCGCGGCTCGGACGTCGGCAATAAAAGAACCTAACTCGATTAAGCCTTTTGAATAATCTTTCAATATGATGGATGGCCGACGTAGCCGAGCTGAAAGTTGCTACCTTCAGCTCAGAAAGAGGAAGATTTTTTAAGTTTCTTTTTTTTTAGCTAGACCAATGACTGGACATTTTGAGTACCTACTGATGTTGGTCGCGTTTTTTATAGGAGTCATGCTTGCTTGAATATTCCACAAGGACAGTCTTTCTGCTTGTCATACACATACTCAATATCTACTAATGGTAATTATTAAACGATAAAAAACAAACGCCCTTAGAACCTTTAATTTAACCGTATTTGCTGTAAGTGCGTTTATTTTATTTGTTCCAGTACCTATGTACTTAATTCAAAATGTGCCATTCATAAACGGTTCAAGTAACAATCGCGATAAAATGTAGTAGTATCATCATTTTAGTTTCTTTATACTGACTCCTGAAAACAACATTTTACATAAAACAAAACATAGAAGAAATTAAATTTCTTACCGGTTGATGCAGTGCTAACAAATGACACCTTAAATTTAAATCATTACAGTGGATGTGATAAACAGGCTATACTTGTCCTAAAACCTTATCCTTACCAATATTTGACTATTACTTTAAGTCACTTGTTACATACTCGTATTTCGCTCTACTAACTTCGGAACCCAATAAGTTTCAATAACGCCGCCATGACGAGTAGCATCGCATTAGCGTAGACAAAAAAACCTTGAACCCGTACTTAATTAAATTTAGACCGGAATGTTTAATTTTTAATAAAAGTACTCACCCAAATTTATCGATGAGGCCACAAAGGCGCGGCCTTGGAAGTTGGACGAAGTCAGGAGAAGGCGGCAGAGGAGCGCAACAGGCTGTAAAGACTTGGGGGCACTCACAGTTAATTTTTGGGCATTTTTTAACACAGGTTTTTCTCACAGTTTAGGCAGTTTCCCGGTTTTTTCAGTTAGTAGTTTCCGTGTGGGGCGGAGTGAGGCTCGCGCGGCGTTCGCCCGCCGCTGTCGCGTGCTCGACTCTGGGCCTCTCGCCCCTCCCGCGACCGCCGCCCCTTGCTTTCTTCACCCCCGCGCTCGAAGCCTCCTTTACTATGAAATTCGCACCCTTGTGACATTTCAAACCTTTGTTCGCGTAAGAGCTATTTGCACAGACAATTACGTTTAACAAACGTCTGTGGGATCACCTGTAATAGAGTATGCCGGGTGCTATAATTTTGGTTAGTCACTGACATTTTGAGGAGTTGCCTAAAATTTATGATCTTTTGGAATAAAATTGTAACAAAGGATTTGTTTTAGACAGGACCTACGTATTTTTTTAACGATTCCCCGAAATCATGGTTAGAAAATACACACGATGAGTATACATACAGAACCTTTCCACAATACTGAAGAAAATTTCGTAGGAAAATCGCTCAACACTTATAGAGGAGAAGGCGCTGGATAGGGTAGGGCAGTACAGGCAGACATGCAAAGGAATGGTAGAAACTGACTTTGGTCAACTACTGTATTATAATAATAATAATAATAATAAATTATTTATTTACGACCAACTTGGATCATTGTGTTAGTAACATTAACTTAATTGGTAGTGTTAGTAGGCAAAATTGACAATTTAGGGATATAGTTCTAATATAAATTACAACAATATAATTAAAATTTATAACCATGTCAATCATAAAATTACAAAAACATAAAATTTTACTAAAAATCAAATTAAAATCCATTATTTCAAAATTTAAATTACAGTTGAAAATTTACAAAAATGTTAATAAAATTTGAATAAATTTCAAAATTAAAATTACAATTAAAAATTTATAAATAAGTCAATAATATTTGTATGAATATAAAATTTAAATTACAAAATTAAAATTACAATAAATAATATTTGTATAAAAATAAGATTTAAAATTTAAATTACAAAATTAAAATTAAAATGTTTAAAAAGGTAGATAATAACATTTGATTAAAAATTAAATTAAAATACAAAATTTCAAAATTAAAATTTAAATCCCATTATTTATTTTTGCGTACATGCATCATGCAGCAGTTATTTATGTACAAGCTGTCAAACCTGTCCGCTATCATGCTCAGAATGCTGTTGGAGCTAGCCCGCACTCTGCGCACCAGGGAGGCAGCGCGCTTGCGCATCGTGGTGTAGAAGCAGTCTACCCGCGCCTCTGCGAACATCCCTGATGCACTACAGAACTTGGGCAGCCCCATCAGCACTCTGAACGCGTTATTATATTGCACGCGCAGAGCGCTGTACCGCTTATACGTATAATCAGCCCACAGGCTGCTCGTGTAGAATGTAGTACAGTAAGCCCTGAAGAGACTCAGTTTAACCTCTGTAGTACATTTAGCAAACCTTCGGGCAATCATATTCGCCCTCACGGACAGCGCTCTGCGCTCCCGCTCAATGTCTGTGTCATCTTTAAGGTCCGCAGTCACCCAATGCCCTAAATACTTAAATTGCTCAACTCTGCGTAATGGTTGGCCGTTCAGTTTGACAAATGGAAATTCGGGCGTGCACTTGCCCTTGACCTTGAAAATGACACATTCGCTTTTGTTAACATTATAGATTAACCCATGACTCGCCGCGTACTGCTCACATATGGAAATGAGCTTGGCCAGTCCACAGGCAGAAGCACTCAGCAACACCATGTCGTCTGCGTAGCTCAAATTATTAACGCAGACTCCGTCCACGTGACAACCGACTCTGGTGTTGCTGAGCTCCTCTACGAGCGCATTAATGTACAGATTAAACAGTTTTGGTGAAGTCAAACCGCCCTGCCTGACGCCGCACTCAAGTCCATACGGCAGCGAATACGAGTCAGACCATCTCACGACATTGACCTGGTTACTATACCAGAACTGGAAAATGCCACTGATATCAGATGGCATTTTACACTCGTTAAACTTTCGCCACAAGATGTCGTAGTTAACCAGGTCAAATGCCTTGGAAAGGTCCAGGAAACAGGAGTATACAGCTGTTCGTCTTTCAGTGTAGTACCTGACAGTCTGCTTCAATGCCAAAATCGCACTCTCAGTTGATAAACCTGGCTTAAATCCAAACTGATTATCATGCACTGATATATATTTATCTAATTGGGAGTTCAGCAGACTGTCAAGGACTTTAGCGACTATCGTGGCGAGCGAAATAGGCCTATAGTTACATCTATTACTAATGTCCTCACTTTTGTTTTTCACAATCGGAACCACTACGGTCTTCATCATGTCGGCCGGCAGGTAAGTGTGTTGTATACAAAATGTATAAAACATCGCCAATACTCGAATTAGATGAGGGCCGGCATGACGAAGATGTTCCACACTTAGCCCATCGTGACCAGGAGACTTCCCTCGCGCCATAGCATCCAGACAATTTTTAACATCTTTCGCTGAAAACTGAGTCACTGTCTCCTGCTCATGTGACCCCGTACCGACTGCACTCGCCGCCCGTGTCGGCCCCAATGGAGATTTTACCTTAAAATAGTCTTTAAATAATTCGGCTATAGACTCATTCCCACTGACGCCATCGATACTCACAGGCAGACCGGGCTTACCAGACAGTCGGTTGGTCGACTTCCAGAACTTACGGAAATCTCGCTTAGAGTGATGTCCAGCAATGATGTCCATTTTAATCTGCTCCTCGTGCTTCTGACACCACTTTAAGCGAGACCTAAAAATCCTACGACTTTCACACATTGTATTGTAAATATCACCTGACTTTGGTTCACCATGTGACTGCCACAGTTTAAACCTCAACTTGGCTTCCCGGTGAGCCTCACCCACATGCCTATTCCACCCCGACACGGGTTTACGTTTTTTGAGCGATTTGGGATCAAAGTCGTAACTAACTACAGCTGCTTCACTTAAGGCAGTAATAATATCCTTATACAATATGTCTATTACAATTTTATGACTAGGATCAGTACACAAGTGGCCACAACAATTGCGAAATAAATCAGGAAAATCTATGTCTTTTAATCTGTCATTACATAAAGATGTAAACATGTTTATCTGTTCCTGATTTCTTTCACCCCACACTATCTTGTTAACCACCTGAGTATTACAACTCAACGGGACAGGTTTGACTAATTTAAAATCACACTCAATTATTAACGGAAAATGGTCTGACCATAAAACATCTAGCTTTACGTATACATTGACATGTGCAACATATTAAGAGCAACATTAAATTTTGAATTCCTGGTAGTTTCGCAAAATAAACCTCAGTGCACCTGCAAGTTCCGGATGAAATAGGGCTTCCGGATATTATATTTCATCAGCTGACGAAGGCTTCCGATCTGCCGGGCAATAATCGAATCGGGAGCATACAGCGCAGCTTTTAGGGCTTTAGTACGACATCTGGAAAGTATGAAGCGTAACTACTTTAAGTACTGGTGGCTTTATGATAATTATCCCAAGGAACTGCCATATAAAAAAATCTTTAAAGCTATTCTAAGTAACGAATAATGAAGATTGCCGTTTAAAATTTTTAAACAACACTTATCTAAAGAACATATTGCGAAAGCACAAATCAAATTATTTATTAACTAAATATTTTGATTTGTACTTTAAATTTTTCTCGAGTAGTCACACTACTTAATACTATATAAATTATAAATATTAGATGTCATATACCAACGAAAAACGACTAAGATCACCTATGTCCGAGGTGGGGATCGAACCCACGTACTCAGCTTTCGCGGCTGATGCCTGTACCCCTCGGCCACTCGGTCTTAGCAACCACCGGTCAAATTTCTCGGGTATATGCAATCCCTTACAAGGCTAGGCGCCTTTGACCATTCTCTAAGGGCAAGCACTACATGCCTGCACCTCCTATTAGAATACTTTACAGTTTTCTAGAATAGCTAGAGAGAGCTGGTGCTGCCACCTATTGAACATATTGCGAAAGCACAAATCAAATTATTTATTAACTAAATATTTTGATTTGTACTTTTAATTTTTCTCGAGTAGTCACACTACTTAATACTATATAAATTATAAATATTAGATGTCATATACCAAAGAAAAACGACCAAGATCACCTATGTCCGAGGTGGGGATCGAACCCACGTACTCAGCTTTCGCGGCTGATGCCTGTACCTCTCGGCCACTCGGTCTTAGCAACCACCGGTCAAATTTCTCGGGTATATGCAATCCCTTACAAGGCTAGGCGCCTTTGACCATTCTCTAAGGGCAAGCACTACATGCCTGCACCTCCTATTAGAATATTTTACAGTTTTCTAAAATAGCTAGAGAGAGCTGGTGCTGCCATCTATTGAACATATTGCGAAAGCACAAATCAAATTATTTATCAACTAAATATTTTGATTTGTACTTTTAACCTTCATCTTATTTCATTATTCCACTTTGACGTACATTTTGTAGATAGGAACAAGATATTAAATTAATTAACATTAGACATTCAAAGTCTTTACAAATAATGCAGTAAGTCAATGACACCCTGCCTGTTCGGGTGCAGGGATCGGATACCGGTTTTTTCTCCATACAAAAGATCGGTTCGAATTCCGTTCTTTTTCGTTCTTCGGTGTATATTTTTTTTATTAATGGAGTAATTCAAAAATACCTTGTTTATAATTACATAATATGTTGAGTACTACATAAAAAGTGTAAAACATTTTAAACAATTGAGCTATTTCGAGGTTTTTCTAAAAAACCGGTTCCGATCCCTGTTCGGGTGTCATACAATACAACTTAGCCACGCTGTCTTCTAAAACGTATAACCCAAGACTCATTTGACGCAATTATTATAAAAGCACAGTAGCTCGTAGTTAATCTCTACGCGTCTTCTCAGAAGCCGTTGTCAAAGGACCTATTTCAAGAACAAGTTAAGATGAAGTACACGTGTGCAAAGTCACGTGAGCTTTAAAAGGATAAGAACATAAAATATACGGCGAACAAGATGGGCACAAAACTTTTCTCCGTGCCATTGTGTTCCGGATATAAGGCTCCGCTTTCTTGGTATAAATAAACGGTTCAAAAGACACGTCTGTGCTACGTTCAGCTCGCGTGGGAATGCGATCTCTTGCGAATGTAAAGAGAAGCACAGACATAATGCAAACTTATTAGAAGCTTAATAATTATAATTAGCTTAATAAACCTTTTGCACTTATTAGAAATCTAACCTGAGATTGTGCATTTCGACCTTAGAGTCGTCATGACTGACTGAGTTTAGCATGGCACTATATACAAACATCGATATTCGTAAAAAAATCAAGGTATTAATGATTAAGTACCTTCATTTTACGTCTCATGTTACATTGTAAGGGTAACTTATTTTTGACATAATTAGTTTGGCTTAGGTTTCAATGTCCCGTTAAGCCGTTGTGGGCGTCACAAACTTTTTTGCTTTAATAAAAAAAATGCATAATCGCCCAAAAGTAAAAAAGTATCCAAAACACTTGATACAACATGGGGTGTTCAATAAACACACTTTTAAATAAAAAAATACTATGGCATACTGGGTTTCCACAAAATGCTTAATGCTGCGTAGACTGCGCAGTTAATAGGTGCCGTAACCCTATTGCGAGTTGTGTTTTTTAAGTAGTCACATTCCTATCACTGTGCAGTATCTATAAAATAACTGTATATATCTACGTACGAGTATGCTATATTTAAAGAAAAATGCAACAGGTTGTGTTTTTAAATATTTAGCGAAACGGGTTACTCATGTAATTTCAGTCAAAAATTGCAATTATTTGGATCAAATTTTTGAGATTTTGCGTTTTTAGAGTTCCCCAGTAAAAAGGAACCCTTATAGTTTCGCCATGTCCACCTGTCTGTTTGTCCGCAGCATAGCTAAGTAAATAAATAAAATAAATAAATATCTTGGGACATCTTACACAAATCGACCTAGTCCCAAAGTCCAAAGTGACCGTTAGAACTATTAGAAATTAGCAATTTGGTGGTTAGTTTTAGTTTATTTATAAGTCTCATTTAGTCCTTATTCTCTTTGTTTGTAATAGCTATGGCAACGCCATATTTCTATAAATAAAGAATTAATAATTAATTGAAAAACTAAAAGAAAACTTCGGTATAGGTATACATATTGATCACATGGACAAATTGGTAGAATATAAAACCGAAAAAAATCAGCCTTCGTAGCCTAGTTGGTAGTGACCCTGCCTACGAAGCTGGAGGTTCCGGTTTCGAATTCCGGCGAGGGCATTATTTATGTAATTATTTATCACGAATATTTGTTCCTTGGTCATGGTTGTCTATGTATTTAAGTATCTATATGTATGTATCCATTATATATATCGTTGCCTGGTACCCGCATCACAAGCCTTAATTGAGCTGACCGTGGGATTAGGTCGATTTGTGTAAGATGTCCCAAGATATTTATTTATTTTTCTCCAATATGCTCGGAAATGTTCGCATTAATGTAGCAAAAACGAAACGCGAAGTACCTTCTTATGTACCAGCTCAAATTAAAAAAAAAGATTTTCATTATTGTACAGTTTTTGCGGCCGCGAAATTGTACTAAAATCCATTAATGTATTGTTTTTTACTTCTTAAAAACTACTTTTGGACTTTGAAAAAAATGCATACAGCCAAATTCTAAAGCCACGACCAAACGCCTGGTCTGGATAGAGCGAGAGACGGCGATCAAATCTATGGCCGTCTCGTTCTATCATGAGTTACAAACGCCTCGGTGTGTCAGGTCGTGTAGGTACGGTTTAATGAAACCATAGATATCGTTACTATTTTTTATGAACGACCATGCATTAAAAAAAAGTTTAGGCGGGAATCATAAGAGATTTTTTCTTTTCAATTGTTATTCAATTTGCAAGAAGAATTACTTAATCGATTGTAATAAATTTTGTTTTATTTCCTTGCATGTTTGGAGAAAAGTCCTATATGTGCCTCGGACGGAAATAGAATTTCGTGGATTCGTATGTAATTGTCGGCCTCAGCTTCGCTTCGTCCGACAAAAAATACTCATCCACGAAATTCGCTTTCCCGGCCTCTGCAATAATGTACTATTATTTATTTATTTATCTGATAAAAATATGAAATATGAGTCATTAACCGAAGAATTAAAACATCTTTGTTCATCAATGTTCGTGTTGGGGTTCTTACGTATTGGAGTTTCGCGGCTGATATCTAAACCACTCGGCCACTCGTTTATAGCATTAAATTTAACCGGTGTCTACTAAGACCGGGTGGCTGACTGTTTTAGGCATCAGTCGACAAAGTTGAGTACGTGGATAAGAATACTAGGTACCTCAGCCTCCGTAGCCTAGTTGGTAGTGACCCTGCCTACGAAGCTGGAGGTTTCGGGTTCGAATCACGGCGAGTCATTATTTGTGTATTTAATTATTACAAATATTTGTTCTTTGGTCATAGCTATCTATGTATTTAAGTATCTTTATGGTAAGTATCTACATCATAAGCCCTAATTGAGCTTACCGTGGGACTAGGTTGATTTGTGTAAGATATCCTAATATATTTATATACAAGCCTTAATTGAGCTTACCGTGGGACTAGGTCGATTTGTGTAAGATATCCTAATATATTTATTTAATATATTTTATTTATTTACCTCAAACGTTGGTGAACCAGGTCTTTTTTCTTCCGTCAAATTATATTCATTACAAAGTTAACATCAAAAATAATAAACAACGAAAGATACCTACGGTAAGAAAAATATTTTCCCAAGCTAGTTTCACGGAGCCATCTCGTTTCACGCATGTTGGTACAAAATTCCATTACACATTACACGGGTTGAGTATAAAAACGACATCGATAAGAAAAGTAAATAGGGCTGGGGAAACAGGGCACCTTCCTGGGTCTGTTTATACAGTTGGCTCCACATCTCGCCAATAACATTCTAAGCTCAAGGATCCTTTGTAAGCGGAAAATTACCACTTTAACCAAGTTTTAAAATATTAATCTAACATCCAGCATAGTCCAAGAGCTAGTGAACCCTGGGAGTAACGGTCTCCCTGTAAGGTAAAAAAATTGTATACTTACGATTTATGGCATTCTAAGAGCAATAGCCATGACCTGGCAGGCGTCAGACCTGGACGTCATCGGCCCCTTTATTTTTTGAACTGTTAAGTAAATTGGGTTTCAAAACTTGTTTCTGTTAGTTTGAAAATGTAATAGGATAAAGTTTATTTATTGTACATCTTAAGAATAAATTGACAGGCGATTACAATAAGCAGAATTATATGACAGATCAATTAGAAAACACCCAGTTGAAAAGGTAAAATAAACTTTATTCTGTATACTCGAATTATATGTCCAGGAAACCGTTACTCCCAGGGTTCACTGGCTCTCCAGCTAACAATGGAATTCCCGGGTCCGGTTCCGACAACATTGTCACCATTATCATCACCAGCAGCTCCTGTTAATGCCTCGTAGAGAGGCGAAACACGTATCGAGTGTAGTATTATTGGTGGCGGTTTGTTATAGTGAAATAGCAAAGTAATATATATCCTTTAAAAAAAACATGGATGGACTTTCGAAAAGTAACGCCTGATTGAATTAATTATAAGTAGCTATTTATTATACCTAGCTAGCATTCCAACCAAATTTAGGACTTGTATTATTGAATTAAATGCGAAATTCCTGTAAAACTCATTTGTACAAAAATCATGATTACCTAACTACACGATTGGTTTTGTCTCTCACGTCTTGGGCACTAAATTAATGGTCATTTTAGACGAATCTTTATCTGACCACGTGGTGACTGGATTGTGCAACCGATTTTGTGATATTTAGTGGAAATAATCAAGTGAGGGTAGTTTCTCGCCTACCCCGCTTTCGCCCTGTCTTCACTTCCTACGGTACATTTCCCGCGGTCCACAGTCTTTGATGCACAATCATGGCGTTTGGATCTTAATAAAGCTCCTCAATTATAAAGCATACATATCGAGGATTTGTCATCATCAATTCTTTAAGAACATAAGTCACCCACGTAGAATATAATTTTAGTTTATAAGTACTTGCAGCATCTTAAGCATTAGGGTATCATTAGTATTTTATCATTTATAAAATTGGCGCAATATGTCTTTAAATTCAACTGTGCATGTTACATATTATGTATACTACCTATATAAGATGGCAAGAAATCCCATATTCTTTATCACTATTATCGTTATAACCCGTATAAAAATATATCAATATTATTGAGCACTCGTTTAAACAGAAAGTGATCCTCCGCCATAAGTCGCGCGTGCACTTAATCGCGTGCGCTGAAACAGGTTAACTCGCTTCCGAAACTTCCAGTAATTACATTAATGTTTACGTTCCATAAAGATTCTATTTGCTACCCACTATGAGCTGAGAATTTGGAATACTCTTTCTATTTGTATTCTGAAGTCTGCAGCATAAATTGATTTAGGGGGCAACCGGACGCGTCATTTTCTCCATATTAAAGTTCTTGAATGTTTCCTTCCTTGAATTCTGAAGTCTAGCATCACTTTTTATTTTTATCGTACAATCTCCAATTGTTTCTGGTCAGCGACTATTAAGTCTGGCAATACAAAAAGGCAACGCTGTATATAGGTGACCTGGGGAGCATATTTTATCTATAAGTTTATTTTTAGAATATTTACTAAGTTGTAGTAGTAAATAATTTATTGCCCACAGTTTTTGTCCCAATATTGATTTTCTTATATTAATATCGCGAAACTTCTGGTTGACATTTCCGAGGATGCTGGCGGCATTTCCTTGTACAACGAATCAGCGTTGCGATACAGCGAGGAAATCCTGCCGGCATCCTCAGTCCAATAGCCCATCTTAGAATTCTTAGGCATAAGTTAGGTTAGCTAGATTTCATTTAGGTATGTTTGTAAAGTTGACATATTTCCATAATTAGCACCTGTAGGACTTTTTTGTGATGCTTAAAATATATTCCGAGTGCTAAATCCATTCACACATTTTCTGTAGCTGCTAATTGACTAGGCTACGAACCTATTCAAATCCCTGTAATGATTTGTTTTCCATTAACTCTTCAAACTTCAACTCTATGAAGAAAATCATATCATAATAAAGATAATCTCACTACCTAAATTTACATTTCGGTTTATTGGGCAACTGGGTGGTTATGCGTTTTTTTTTTAAATTTTATTGATCTCCCTAATCTGCGTTGAGCCAGCAAATCCAATCATTGTGTTTTTGATAACTGGAGCTTATCATGTTCGTAGCATATAAAGCTTTATAAGGCACTCTAATTGGCTGTATTCTACTGAAAGCCATGTACTACAAGCCAGCATGTACACATGTGCCACCCAAATGTTGCTATCAATCATTGTCTTGTCTCATCTGACATCGTTTTATTGAGAAGTAGGAAATTAAACAAGGCCTAATGTACTATCCTCACCAAACTGCGTAGAACTCTTAGAATATATATGTATAACCACTGAAGTTTGAGTGATTTAACTTATGAAGTTCTATTTAACAAAATTCTTTTTTATAAAATTTATAATATGGGCTGGGCATATCAACAAAATAATTCCAATAACGGCTGCAGGGTTTCCAGTAATAAATACCCTTATCCCTGAAAGTCCAGGAGCCTTTATTACACATTATGACATAAAGTCGCCGTCAATTGCAATTGTGAACAATGTAAACAAACATAAAAGAAGATAAATCAATTTATTTTATCGACTTTAATGACATGCATATTTAAAAGCATTACAGATCCTGAATACTTAAATATACAGCCGTGAAAATCATTCATATACTATTGGGTCGAAATTCTTTTCGTTGTCTTATTTTGTGTCTCTAAAACGTGACGCAGTGGTGATTTATGTATGAGATGATGTTTTGTTTTCAATATCTCATGAATGGATTAAAATCTGACGCGAAAAAGAAATACAAGTGCACCGGATTTTTTTTATACAGGGTGTAAGTCTAATAGGGGCGAAGCTCTTGTGGTGAAACGGGTGTTAGTTTACGACATAATAAGTAAATTAAAATAACTTTCACTTAAAATTAGAGCAACAAAATTTTCCATACAAAATAATTCGGCGCGCAATGTAGAGCAAAATACGCGAGTTAAACACTCGTTGATAGCTAATTTCAAAAGCAGATGATATAACTGCCATATCAAAAATAACAAACGTTCGTACCTACATTGCTGCTCCGATAATCTTAAAAAAATTCTGTGGGGTCATAATTAAGAGAAACTTTAAAAAAACCTTGTAATCCATGATTACACGAATGAATCCCATGCCTGGTTTAATTGATCGCCCGTATTAGATTTACACACTGTATACTGAGTCGAAACAGCTACTAAAAGCCTGAAAGTGTGGTATGAAATAAGACACCGAAAATATTTTTTCGTTGTCTTATTTCAATTCAAATAATCAATTTCAAATTTCAAATATTACCTAACACGTATACGAAAAAAACTACTCGCCATTTTTTTAATAACCTACCTTATGGTACGATTCTCTAAATTAATTGCAGAAGATTCTATTAACTAAAATCAATGACCTCTTGTGTCAACATTATACCTATATATTTTACAAAAGTGAGCAAATCCGATCACTTTCATTTCGTCAATTTATTATTCTCTATCACGGAATTCATAGCTCAAAATAAGTTTATGAAAACATGTTGTTCTCACTAATGGTTGTACGCCTTTACCTGAATATTAATATTTGAAAGGAAAATTCTGTTTACGAGAAAATATGTTAAAAATACTTTTGTTTATTAACTTATACTTATGTACTATGTTTTTCGTTTACTCAGTTGTTTTAAGTTGAGTTGGTACCTACTAGAGAAATTAATTTAGGAATTAAGCATTTTGTCACGCAAACCACGTAGCGATGGACGGACACAACACGAACATGCTATGTACTACGTAGGTACCATGCCTTACGTAATCGCAGGATTACAATCAAGTAGATATAAAATAGTTGTTTTGATAATAACAATATAGCCGCCATAGATTAATGCTGGATGATTTTGTATTCACCGGCCAAATTTTAGGATGTAAGTAAATTCAACCTGTATAATATTTCGTTCTGTTGTTAAGACAAAACTGTTATTAAAGTGCACAAGGTCATGTGCACTTCTCGTATTTGCACTATATCAACATCAACATTTCGTCGCTGTTCCTACAAAAGTCGCTATGTGTTTTATTGCTACTTTACAGGAGACACAAAAAACTTTATTTTGAATCTTGTTCACTCAAACTTGGCCAATATTTAATTATGATAAATATGTTCAGTTTAACGTATTTTAATGTCTTTTCTAAATATAAATCTCAGTGTCTTAACGAGAAAAAATATTTTTACCAATAATATGTCACATAGCTGTTTATGTTTCAGTCGTCCAAAGGCTCTATGTGTCTTATTTTAACTTGGTTAAAATAACTAGTTACAAAATTTGACACATGTTGATAATATTTGTCACATACTTATTTTTATGAAAGATGTGGTTCTTCAATTATACAAAAAAAAACCGGCCAAGTGCGATTCGGACTCGCGCGCGAAGGGTTCCGTACCGTTATCAATTTATTATTAAAAAAATACAGTTAAATCAACCTACCTCAAAAACTGTAGGAGATAATTTAATGAAACCAAAAATCATTGATAGAGTTTATTAATGTGCATAACATCTATTTTTTTTAGAATTTTATATCGCGTAGTTTACAAAATAGAGGGGGGAACACATTTTTCAGACTTTGAGAGCTGATATCTCGAAAACGATTTACTTAAATAAAAATGAGATTTATAAACCTTCATATCATTTTCAAAGACCTTTTTATTAACACCCCACACGCTTATATACAGCTAAAAAAAAATCTATCCCTCATTTACATGTATGGAGGGCCCCCACTCCAATGGTTTTTTTTTTACAATTTAGTATCATAATCCTGTAGCGGTTCATACAACACATATTCTTACCAAATTTCGTTACTGTAACATTTATAGTTTCCGAGTAAATCGGCTGTGACAGACGTTGGCTACGTTACCCTAAAAACATGTTTCAGTAATAATACCTAGTCACGGGAAAAATTCGCTAAGTGTCGTAAGACTTTGTCTAAAACATAGTCTACGAACGCGATGTGTCGCTATGTGCGGGAAAATACATATCGGGCCATATTTGTTATTATTTAATTTGTAAAAAAAATCCGCTATGTGCCTTAAACCACATAACGGGCCCCATTATAAAAAGTCACTCATGGTTATATAAAATAGTCGTGTGATTTTTGCACTTACTGTTTTTAGTAAGAAAATTCAATAATGGATATCACATAGCGTCGTTGAGATTGCCAATTCCGTTATTAGCCCACCTAACGAAAACCAAAAGATGCCTATCGGGGGAAATAACTCGTGTATAAGCGAATTTTGGCATAGTTGTAGGGAATGGTGTTTTAAACCACATACTAAAAGTACTGGTGGTTAGGGGTGGAGCTAACGGGGGGAGGGGGGTTTAAAGGTCCTTATTTTTAATTTTTCGTAAATAACTCGTAAATCGTGGCTTATAGCAAAAAACGGTCTAGTACTTAAGTAATCTACACAAAATTCTC